>JAQQSW010011601.1:0-12718 GCA_028646575.1 Pseudocheirus occidentalis | reverse complement strand
GATAGAAGGGCTTGGAATATGATATTTCAAAGATTAAGGGAGCTGGGATTAAAACCAAGAATCAACTACCCAGCAAAATTGAGCATATTATTCCAGGGGAAAATATGGTCATTCAATGAGGTGGAGGACTTTCAAGCATTCTTGTTGAAAAAAGCAGAACTGAACAGAAATTTGACAATCAAACACAAGAAGCATGAGAAGGTAAACACTGGAAAGAAATCATAAGGAACTTATCAAATTTGAACGATTTACATGCCAATATGGAAAAACAATAATAGTAACTTATGAAACTTTTCTTAGTATGAGGATAGGTGAAGGGAATACAAATGGATATATACGTATATTCACATATATGTCTATATAGGAGCCTATATATGCATATGAATACATGTCTGAGCATGTGTATATATGGGTTTATAGAAGGCATAGGATCAATTGAATACAAATGGATGATACTTTAAAAGGAAAATTATGAGGTGGGAGAGAACTAGAATGAGAGGAGACAGGGAGAGACAAAATGGGGCTAATCACCCTGTATGGAAGAGGCAAGGGATAACTGTTAAAACTTTACTTTCATTTACTCTCATCAAATCTGGCTTAGGGAAGAAATGGTATAAACTCTAAAATGGGCATAATGCCACAGAAGAGAGTAGGGGGTGTGGGGATGAGAGCGGGGATGACAGAGGGGAGAGCAGGGTCTGGGGGAGGGATGCTGGATGCTCACACTTCAATAAAGGGGCAGGGAGAGGGTAGAGAACAGAACAAGTGAGGGAGGGATAGGAAGGAGGGACATATGATCACTGTCACAATATGTCCACTATGAAGATGTCCTGTATAATCACACCTACACGGCCTGTATTGAATTGGTTGTCCTTCCAGCAGGGGTGGTGACAAGGGAGGAACTGAAAGGATCTAGAATATAAAGCTCTGCAATACCTGCAACTAGGAATCAAGATATACAGGGGCTGGGATAGGAAAACGCTCCCTGCCCTACCAGAAAGTTAGAGAGCAGACCGGGGGAGGGGCTTTACAGTGGGATTGCTGTTTTGGGGGTGGGGGGGGTAGGGGAAAGATGGGGAGAAAATTTGTAACTCAAAAAATCTCATGAAAATGAACAATGTAAACAAGAAAACAAATAAAATTTATTACATTAAAAAAAACAAAAAGAAGTCAGGCACAACTGAAATGACTGAACAACAGTAACTTCTCTATGGTTTATGTGAAGAAAATTATATTACTGTGCTTCATCACAGCCTGAAAGGGACTCTAGGGTATGGATTGGCAGTGAACTGTATTCCACTGTCTAAAGAGATCTAAAGTCCTCTGTCTAAAGTCCTTGGGTCTGTATTCTTTCCAGCTAAGAAAGTCTTAGGAGTTTGTATTCAATAGGCACTTCCTTTGAAAACCTAGGGCAAAACCATTACCTGAGGCTAATGGGATTATATCCCATTTGTTGTTATGGGGGATGAGAGGGTGACACTTCCTCCCCGGGAGATGTCCTTCTTTCCAATGCTGACCACCATCCCACATAATTCTTTGCTAATCTATGCTGCCGTGAGGACTATAGTGAGTTCTTCCAGGGTCTTGACACAGTAGCCATTCCTCTCTCTGACCCACCTTCAAAACCCAAACCCCACAAGGGTGAGAACCAAACTATTCCCCTCTTCTGATGTCACCCCACCTCTCAGAGAACTGTTCTCTGAGCTACTTTGAGTACTCCTACACCTTTACTGCTTTCACTTCAGCTAAAAACAATTCTAGTTACGTCTCTAACCTAGGGTTACCTCCATAACAGTAATGAAACAAAAAAAGACTTCATAGGAAATATATTTAATGGGATCTGACATCCAAAATCTATAAGAAATTTATGCTTATTTATTAAAATAAGTTCCATTCCCTTAAGGATAAAGGGTCAAAAAATATGCATAGGTAGTTCTCAAATGAGGAAACACAAATTGTCAATAATTGCCTTGAAGTCTATTCAATTCATGAAAAGTAAAAGAACTCTTTGGTTCACAAGTTTAATTGGCAAAGATGGTTAAAAAGTATAAAATTCAAAGTTAATGGGACGATGGGGAAATAGGCATACTGTTTATTACATTGCTGCTGGAATTATGAATTAATACAATCTCTTATGTTAATAAACAATAAGAATTAGGGGCGGCTAGGTGGCGCAGTGAATAGAGCACCGGCCCTGGAGTCAGGAGTACCTGAGTTCAAATCCGGCCTCAGACACTTAACACAAAAAAACTAGCCATGTGACCTTGGGCAAGTCACTTAACCCCAACTGCCCTCCAAAAAGCAAAAAATAAAAATAAAAAATAAAAAAATAAACAATAAGAATTATAAAACTGATCCCTTAGACCAGGCCACATGTATCCTCAACTTGGGCCCTTTGACTAAATCTAAACTTCACAGAAAAGATCCCCTTAATAAAAAGATTTGTTCTGTAAAATTTGGACTCAGTCAAAACGCTGGCACCTGAGGACCTAGAACATTGCGTATGGCCTTGGGACCACAGGTTCCCCACCTCATCCTTAAATCTTGTGATCCTTCTGGTGCAGAGGTTGTTAATTTGGAATTCACAGATTTGTAAAATGTATCTGTTATTTTAGTAACTGTTTTTTAACATAATTGGTTTCCTTTGTAACCCTATGTATTTCACTTTATGCTCTTAAAAACATCCCTGTTATAAGGGGTCCATAGGTTCCACCATTGCCCAAGGAATTTGTGATGCAAAATGTTTATTTATTTCCTTGTCACTTCCTCCCATACTTCCTGACCATGCACAGTGGCTTAGCTTTTGCAGCCTTTACTGGTCAGTAAGAATGCTTTTTATTCTGGTAGCTACTGTGTGCTGACCTCTAGCACATTCATTTCAATATATTAAGCAACTAATATGTGCTGGGCACTGGAGTATATCTGACATATTGACACTCCCTCAAACACCCTAACCTCACAGTCTCTCAACTAATTCATTTCACATGACGCGTCAAACATATACAGTTATTCACAGTCTTGATCTTGCCATTACCCACAAATTCACCACTTCCACATTCATGAACTTCCTGTATCTGATCATAATATGCTATCATTCTATCTCTACTTCTGCCTTGCCAGCCTGACCTTTGTTCTTTGTCTTCACTGGGGCACCGTGCCCCTTACCCCTTCCTTCTTTCTCAGGTCATCACTCTCGATAACACTAACTGTTAACACTATCCTCCCTTCCCCTTCTTGACTCTTGGGTAGACCAGTTCAACTCTACACCGTCCTTTTCTTTTGAATCATGTTACTGATCTTGCCTTGTAAAGTCTCAGCTTGGATCACTCTCACCACCTGCTGCCTTTGCTATGACACACATGCTGCTGAACGAATCTGGAGAAAATCTCAAAACCATGCTGACTGGGACTGCTACAAACTTCTATTCCATAACCTAAACTGGGCCCTCACCTTGTAAAGCAATGCTTTTATGGCTCTTTACCTCACTGTCCCACTCACACAGTGGTTCTTCCAAACCTTTTCATCCTTCCTCTGACTTCCCAAGTTTCCCCCTCTCCCATTCTTTCTCCTAAGAACCTTGCCTCATGTTTTACTGAAAAAAATCCAAGGCTATTTGCCATGAGCTCTTTTCTCCCCTCCTTCTCATCTCATGTAACCAAGATGCCTCTTGCTGATGCCTCCTCTTTTAGTCCTGTCTCACATGAAGAAGTGGCCTTCCTTATATGTCCTGTCAAGTTCATAAGCACATAGTTATAGCTATACTATATAAGGGCAGCTAGGTGGTATAGGGGATAGAGTGCCAGAGTCAGGAAGACTCATCTCCCTGTGTTCAAATATGACTTCAGGTGCTTACTAGCTGTGTAACCTTGGGCCAGTCACTTAACCCCAATTGCCCTACCTTCCTCCTTCCAAAAAAAAAATAGGTTTATATGTTATGTGTATATGCAGAAATATGTATGTATGTACACAAACACATATATCATATATATATATATTTTTTAATTTATATAAAACTCTAGACAGAGTCAGGCCCTGGGCAATGCTTAACCCCAGCATAGGGACAGAGCCAAATCTCAGCAGTGGCAGAACCTGGCACAAGGACAGTAGCAGCCCCTGTAGGAGCCATGTTCATGCACAGGGAGTACAAATTGGACCACAGAGGCAGCAGAATGGTTCCTTATAGCAGCAGCTGCAGGCAGAGACACAGATACCAGTAAGAGTGGGCATTGGCATAGCACTTTATTCATTAGAATCTGGAATTGATGGGATGCCTCCATGTTACTACTGCCAGTGACCATTGGAAATCTCACTGCTTAGAGGATACTTAGAGGCACATTAGGTTAGTATTTGCAGGTCATAGTTTATTTTTCTAGTAAAAGAAGGGAAGGGAAATGATCTTCCCAGCCTGTGTAGGAAAAAGGGGCATTCCCTTAGAAGGGGCCTCTAAAGGAGCAAGGATTTGTTATGAAGATACTGGCTGGTGGGCTAGGGGATACTAAATGGGTGGTCATACAGGGTGATTCTCAGGACTGGGACAAGCCTCATACAAGTGGGTAATGATTTGTTTGCTACCATACTACAGATGACTGGCTCATGATGATAAGTGGTGACTTGCACAAGAATCATCATCTGAACTATGTTTTTCATGTAATAGCTTTGCTCCTGCTCATAAATCATCTCTTTACACTGAGAAACTCATTGTTAATTTCAAAGTTTGACATTAGTCACACCAGATTGTTAAGATTTAGACTTCAGCCTTTCAACAGGGGGAGGTTAAGCCTGGGATCTCTGGTCTTCATTCCTCCATATTTGGTCATTTCTTCTTCAAAGGCCTCTTAAATGATTTGTTTTGGTTAATGTTCTATTTTAGCTTTTCTTTTCCTTCTTCAGTGCTACCTATGTTAGGCTTCTTGCATTTCCAAGGTCAAATTTGTCCAGTAACAACAGCTTTAAAGCCACTTACATGGTAGAACATCCTCTAGAAGACTTTTAGGACTTTATTACCTAGGGGTGGGATGTGAAAGGAACAATATACTATGACCCCACTCCATGCAGATTAGTCTAATTTTTCCTTAAAAAGTATTGAGACTATCCTCAAGATTAAATGGCTCAAGGAACTAAGGCTCCGGCTTGTTGATGCAGCTTCCGGGTCGCCTGAGTACAAAAACATCCAGGAGAGGCTAGAGCTCCTTCCTTAGAATTCTAACCACATACCATCAAAATGACCAATAACACCAGAACTGGAGAGCTATCCCCAGATGAGTCAAGACTTATGTTCTTAGTGAATGTTACTTCCTTGTTCTGAAAGTCTTTCCTCTGCTTTGGCTAAATACACCTTCTTTTGTTAATTGTTGAATGACCTATGAGTATCTCATTTCATTCCAGTTTTGGAGTTGAACCACCAGACTGGCCTCGATAGCTCTGGTTTATTATATTTCCCATTGTTTATGAAGACAGTTTAAAGTATAACTTTCCCTCTGGTCAAAATTTTTTTTATTTATCATTTTGATTTTTTTTTCACCTTTTGGTTTTTCTTTTTGTGTGAATTATTTAAACCCAGATTGGTTATCATGTCATTCCCCTGAGAGCAAACATTTAATCATAAATGATTCATGACGTTTTCATATTGCTTGTGGTCACCACCCTCCTGATAAAGTTAAAAAGAGTATTGTCTAATACCAAGGAGATTTTTCTATGTGCCAGGGCTGAGCCTAGCAGTTTGTAACATGAATATGTTATCATGATTCTGAGCTTGTAACATGATTATTCTTTACATTATTCCTTATTGCCCTGATTCTTTCCCCAAACTAGCCTCCATACTATTCCCCCCAGGAGCACTTGACACATATACAACTTGTAATGTACACTCACTACCCAAAACAATTTTACTTTTTCTCCAATGTAGCACCTCAAATGATGAGTCAAGTGACTGAAAAAAACAGCTTTCCTACGGGGAAGAAAAAAAAACTTGCTCAGTGCAGAAACTTGCAAATCATTCAAGGACTGAAAAGTCTACATATTTCCTGTACCAAGATTCACACATCTCAATATGGCTAATGGTTCAATGCAAGCAAATAATTCACTTTGTTTCTAAGGGAGGAAAATGAAAATGAAGCCAAAAACCTCTAACATCTAGAAATCGTCTTACAAATTCTGAACTAGACAAGAAATATGTTCACAGAAAGATTCAAGTGTTTAAGCTTGGGATCCAGGTACAAAAATTCTGTTGACAAAAACGATTTATGCTAGGTATTTGGCCAAGTGAGACTCCACTCATTCATTTATTCATTCAAAATATCTGTAAATACTTACACAGTGGTAGGCACTTTGTGTGTGTGTGTGTGTGTGTGTGTGTGTGTGTGTGTGTGCTGGTGGGGGAAATACAAAGAGGAATGATAGTACCTACCCTCAAAGAGCTTACAATCAATTTAAATTAAAAGGGTCAAAGTCCATGCAAATTTGCCCTTCATTTTTCCCTATAAAATTTCACTTAGGTGCATAACATGAGTATCCTTTAATTTGAGTGTAATGTTTGCAGACTTGTAGGCATGATGAGATGGTCCTTTATGTCTAGCATACATTAGTGTTGGCTAAAACAGTGAGCTTCTGGTTAAAGAGCATAGTGTCTACTGTATCTGTGTTATATATTATCCAGCTCAACTCTCTGTAACTATGCTTTCTTAATAAATGTTTTTTGAAGCTTGTTATGATGTTAAGAATATTCAAAAAGCATTCCAAGTCCTGCATGACCTTTCAGTGTCGTGTTGAACCATCACGTTGGCTATTTCTTAGGCACATTTACATACATGCAGTTTGTCAGAGAAACAAATTGTAGCAATAACACCTCACATGACATATCTACATGCATCATTTTGGGCACATCATTAAAGGACATGATATAATTGCTGGTGTAAATTAGCTGCATTCAATTATATTATCCTACTGCCGAAGAGTATACCATCTCTTTTCTTCCCCCTTCTAAACCCTATAGCTAGGGTCTCTTGCTATGATCAGAAATGAAAACTGTATGCAGTGCAACAATAATGAGGAGGATACAGATGCACATAAAGAAGCTGGCCTTCTACATTTGCAAGAATTAGAAGTATTCAAGAAATATCACTAAGTTCTGCAGCAACAGGATATTTACATGAAATTCAATAGAGAACTGACCTAGTCAGGAAGATCTAGCTTCAAGATCTGCTTCTGACATATACGTTGTGAGCATGGCAAGTCACTCAACTTCTAAGAGTTCCAGGTAACTACTGCTAAGACTATTAAGTTCCAACCAGTTGTTAAACTGTATTGGAGGAGGGAGTTTCCATGTCTGAGTTCCAATCTCCCCACCTCTGACCCCAAATGGAAGCTCCCATCCCTGAAATCCCCGACTTCTGATTGTTGAGCACCTACTTTTTCTTTTCTGTACCTAGTCCTACTATTTCTATGCCATGGCTGTGTATGTAGCATACTTCTCACACCTGCTTTAATGAGAGCATCTCTATGGCATATTGAAAAGAGCGCTAGAATTGGGGTCCAGAAGATATAGGCTGGAATCTTGCCTCAGATACTAACTAGTGACCCTGGACGAGTCACTTAATGCCTTTCTACCTCAAGGAGTTGTTGTGAGGGTCAAAAGAGAGAATATGAGTATACCAAAAGTTCAGTTTTAAGCTTTAATAGCAAAGCTAAGACTTTTTGGGACACCCTGCATATAAGAGCTTTGCAAACCCTGAAATGATACACACACACACACACACACACACACACACACACACACACACACACATGCACTCAATATTATTAATTGAATCAAAAATACTATTCTTCAAAAGGACATATCAATCAGTTGTCTTATTGCTCCAATCACTATTTCCTCTGACTTTCTTATCCAAAATATTCTTTACTGGCCAACTCTATCCCACTGTCTTTACCTACTAGAACGTAAGCTCCTTGAGGTCAGGGACTTTGTTGTTTGCTTGTATTTGTATCCCCACTGTGTCTGGCATTGTGACTAGCACATAGTAAATACTTAATAAATATATTTTCACTCATTCATTAATTGCACAAGTACAATGTGGTGGATGAATGATTCTTTAGAGAGTAATCTCTATGGTCTAATGATCCATTAAGAATCTTTCAGTTGTGATTTGTGTAGCTTGTTGAGGTTTGAAAAAAAATCCTTACTCTCTTAGTCCTTAAGTATTGAGGGCAGCCACACTAGATGCCTTCTTTTCCTTTGTACTCTAATGATGCTGTATTTCAAGAAGAAATGAAAGGGATCATTTAAAATTACTTGTTATTTTTATTATAATTGCTAAAGATAACCCTTCAATAGATCAGGGGTCTCATTCATGTGGGTATTTTCTTCATGTATAAAGATTACAATCCATACATACCCTTTTATACTAAGTGATGATTGTATGTATCTTCCCATGTATACTTTGTATGGTACCTTCACAATGTGCTGGAGGACTTCCTCTATAATGTGAATTGTATGTTACATGTCTATCAGTGTAGCCCCTGAGATAATCTTTCAAAGAATCATCAAGGCACTTACTTGACAGAGTAGCTACATTTGGTCACGTTCTCCCACACTTAGGCATCTCTTTGCTGCTAACTTTAAGAATGACTACTATAAGTTCTCTACCCAAAAAATCAAAGAAAGAAGGATCTATTTGTACAAAAAAAAATGTGTAATAGCTTTTTTTGTGGTTGCTAAAAAATGGAAATCAGAGGGTGCTTGTCTACCTGTTGAGTAATGACTACACAAATTATAAATGTAATGGAACGTTATCACACAATAAGAAATGAAATGTACAATTTCAGAGGAAACTGGGAAGACCTTTATGAATTGATGCTGAACAAAGTGAATAGAATTAGGTGGGCAATTTATACAAAGATTATATTATGGAGAGAGAGCAGTGACGTGGCACAGTGGAAAGAGTGCCAGGTCTAGAATCTAGTGCCAGGAAAACTCATCTTTCTGAATTTAAATCTGACCTCAGACACTTATTAGCAGTATGACTCTGGGTAAGTCATTTAACTCTGCCTCAGTTCCTCCATCTGTAGAATGAAATAGAGAAATGGCAAATCACTCCAGTATCTTTACCAAGAAAACCCTGAATGGGGTCACAAAGAGTTGGACATGACTGAACAACACCACCAAGTTATAGAGAAAAAAATTTAAAAGACTTCAGTAGTCTGAGAAATGCAATGATAAAACACTAGTTAAAAAATGAGGATAAAATAAGAAACTGACCTACTAGAGAGGAGATGAACTTAAAATGCAGAAAGAGACAGGCACACATTTTGGAACTTTGCTAAATGTGGGAATTTGCTTTGCTAGTAGGTATGTAATGAGGCATTTGTTTTTTAGGGCATGTGTTTTTTCCCTCTGAATGGGTAAAGTGTGAGGAGACAAATTAATTTAAAAAACACTTGTTACTTGAAAAATAAAGATAATAAACTATTGTTTTTGAAAAAAAATATCTAGTGTTGAAATTGAGTTTAAGTTTCATTACAAGCCAATGCTTTTGTAAAAGCATACTTGTTCTGTGAAGCTATGCCCTTGATTCATGTATAAATGACTCTCATAAAGATTTTAAATAGATGGGAGAACAGACACTGTAGGTCACCAGTTAAAAAAAAACAAAACCCAAAAACAAGCCAATACTTACAAGAGAACACAGGAAGTGACATGTTGGGTCAGACTCTTGGTCCCTCCTTCCCAGTATTGTCTCTGATGGTGATACAAAGGGTTACTTTGGGAAAGCAAAATGGTTGTTCTACATGATCAAAAAAAATTAGAGGGGAAAAAAATCTTTCTGGTGCTCCTCGTCTCTTTAGGTTGTTTATTCTTGTGTTCTGATGGGGGTGGTGGGGGGGAGGAGATAATATAGACAACAGCAGTTTCCAGACCCCTTGCTTTGTTAGTGAAGCCAATGTCTTATTAAAGGGAAACTACTTCCTCTGGTGATCTTATCTTTTCTTTTTTCTGCTTAGCCCCTTAAGGTTCTACGGCTAACGGTCTGGATTTACAGAGGTTACCTCAAGGGAACATAAACTGGAGAAATAGCTGTGGAGAAAAATATCAGCTGGTTGAATTTATGGTCAAAGAATAGCATCTGCATATCTTGACTTCATTTCAATTCACAGAAAGTTGTTAATGCCTTTCTCATTCTCCTAAATATGGACAAATAGATTTCCCTGTTTTTAGAGGTGAAGTGGTCCAAGAAATGCCCCCACTTTCCAATTTATGCTGTGAATTTATTATCGTTGCCATTTTTCTGTAGATAACAAAGGTTAGTAAATATAAAGGTGGGGTTTAAAAATGTGAATATCATGATTGACATTCACCACATTTAACTGTCTTTTATGTAGTGATACAATAAATGTTTGTAGAAAGAGTGACTATTGGATGGATCATTAATTTATGAAATTATGAAATTAGAGCAGGTACTCCCAGTTCTTTGGATACTTGTTGGGAAAGACTATGATGGGCAGTGGGAGAGAGGGCAGAAATCACACTTCAATTAAAAAGAAAATACGAAGTCAAAAAGCTAATAAAAAAAGAGACAAGTGACAAAAAGTGGTAGAGAGATGGACAGCAGCATGTGGACAGGGAATGGAGGGTGAAGGAAGGCAAGCTGCTTGGGGAAGGGAAGGGGGAGGAGAGGCAGAGGGTATTGCTCATAATTACCATGGATTAGAGTTGAGGGTATTTGTCAAAACAGACCTGAAAAAGATGGATTAGTGCTAGAGGGCAGAAGTTTGAAGTTTCATTTTTATAGGTTTTTTTTTGGGGGGGGGGGAAACCAAACCATCTTCTGTCTGTGCTCACTTTGGGGTTATTTCAGACGTACATCCAGACCATCTCTCAAAGTTAACAGTAAAACTTTGTCATTCCAAAATTATCATCACCTTTTTGATGTTCTGCTGGTCTGGAGCTGTGGAGGTCTGGATCACATATCACAGGACCAGAAACTTGATAAGCAGCACCTAGGTAATTTTTCCTGATTCAGCATATAGTGTCAATTTTAGTTAATATGTGATACAATGTGAATTTTGGTTAATATTGGTTAATATATAATACAATTTATAAATTATGTTCCTTTGATCTTTGGGACAGTTTGTATGTGACTTCTAGGTTCCCCTTTGCAATCTTATTTCCAACTATTACTCCTTTATACCAGCTACATACAAACTTTCTATAATGACTAGAAGGGGAGAGGGACACAATTTTAACATAACTATCTGTGGGATTGGGGACAAAGATGAAGAAAAAAGCCACCTGTTTAGAGCAGGGAGCAACAAACTATGTTCCACAGGCCAAATCTGCTTTTGTTCTACCTGACCCCTGGTTTAGAGAAAATAGGAGGGAGGGAGGGAGGGAGAGAGGGAGACAGACAGAGAGAGAGAGACAGAGAGAGACAGAGACACAGAAAGAGAGAGAGAGAGAGAGAGAGAGAGAGAGAGAGAGAGAGAGAGAGAGAGAGAGAGAGAGATGAGAGAGAGAGAAAGGGAGAGAGAGAGAGAGAAGGAGAGAGAGAGAGAGAGAGAGAGAGAGAGAGAGAGAGAGAGAGAGAGAGAGAGATGATTGGATGCAGATTGGGAGTTGCTGCCATGAACAGAAAAGGAATATATTACCTAACCAAAGGCAAGGTCTTTTAGGGAAAAGCTAAAGACTGGGAGCAGATGCCTAGGGAAATTTTTGAAGAGATATTCCAGGGTAAGAAGGTAAAGCTCAGAGTCAGAAACATTCCCGAGAGTGGAATGAAGGAGCGTCTATGAAGGAGAAAGGGCTTATAACTTATCTACATGTATATTTGTTTCCTGACATTTTCTTACATTGTAGCAAAGCCATTTTGCTCTTTATATGAGCTGCTGGTTTGTTCTTCATTTTCAAAGACCAATGACATCATGAGGGTGATGTCTTGACTTTTGGGTGAATTGGATTTAAGTGATTTGGAGGAGAGAATGAGGCTGAACAAATTTTGTGGAAACAGGAGATGTAGCAGCGCTATGGAGGAGGGCTGCTGGAGAAAAGAAGAGGAAGGCTTTGATTTTAAGGATGTGATCTAAAAAAAGGGTGGCCTTTGATCACATGAGTGGTGGGAGTGAAAAGTTATTAGCAATAATCACTGAGGAGCAGAACTGTCTATGAACAAAATTATGAAGAGGAAGAAATTTGTCTTTGGTAGCCCTGGGTTCCTGTTTCTGTGCACTCTCAGCATTTCGTGATTTCCCTTTCCATTCTTCAGTTGGGCAATGCTGTTAGCACCATTATCTTCCTTCTTCCAACCCAATAGCCAGTCAAAACTTGGTCTCAGTAAATGAGAATCAGTGCCACCTTCATGGGAACTTTGTTATTTTTATAGTATCTTATATTTATATAAACACTTTTATCAAAGCACTTTATGAAGCAGGTAGTACAAGTGTCATTAGGCAGCTGGCTCAGGGACTATAACGACAGACTTGGAATCAGCAAGCCCTAAGTTCAAATTTTCCCTCAGATACTTACTAGCTGTGTGACTCTGGGCAAGTCATTTAACTCCTTAGCCAGTTTCCTTATCTGTAAAATGGGACTAATAGCGTCTACCTAACAGGTTGTTTGTGAGGATCAAAGGAGATGACATAAGCAGAGTGTTTTGTAAACCTTAAAAGTAATATATACATGCTATTGCTGTTGTTATTATTGCTATTAATATTAATATTAATATTA
>JAQQSW010011600.1:0-12719 GCA_028646575.1 Pseudocheirus occidentalis | reverse complement strand
ACCTCTGTTCTATGCCATAACAGCTTAGAAAGATAACATACTACTGAAGTCTGGGGGGCAATATTATTACTAACTAAGAGAATAAGGGAAGTCCTTCTGGAGGAGAGTGCATTTGAATTGAGTTTTAAACACGGCTGGAATTCAATACGCAAAGAGAAGGAAAAAGGGAATTCTAACATAAGAAGAGTATGCACCAAGGTTAAAGGCATGAGAACACAGTTCCTGTTAGAATCAGAGAAGAGTTCATTTGGTCAGGAGAGTAGAGGTATAGTGCCTAATTATGGGCCTAATTATTGATTGTGAAGCAGAAATTTTTGACATTTGAGAGGAAAAAATATGAATAACTTAAGCTTCTTTGATATTTCAAAAAATCCATGATGTCATTGTTGAACACTCTTTCTACCAGCAGAGATTGTAGCCACTCATTTTTTAATTGCTTTGACCAAATAATAAACTACCTATAGTGGCCATCATCATCATTCCAGTACTTTTCTTGACTGGTCCTCAGATAAAAGATGCACAATTCATAATACTCAAAAATTTTCTTGACAGAGCTTGGATTCTACTGGTATAACCTTTAAGAGCCTAGGTCAGAGCCATATCCTTAGAATATGACTTTGGTTGAGTAATTGAGGTTGAAAAAGACCAAATTATTTCCAGCTTCCACAACCAAGTGAATATCAAAAATGTGCAAGAGTTAAAACTTTTTAAAAACTATGTCTTGTGCTTGACTCTGTTTTTGATGGTACTTAAAACCTACCTTTAGATGGCATCATGGCTGAAAGTCCCCTCTAATCTTACTATTTTTAGTCCTTGTTCATTTTCCAGACTACAGACTTCAGTTTGGTTTAGGTGCTCCTCATTTTATTTGCAGAACTGAGAAATTTCATTTTTCTTCTAACTCACCCTACATGGTTATTAAACTCTTGTCACGTCAGACCTAGAAAAACCAAATCAGCCTGCAAGGCCCGTTGTCATTCACATTAAAAATAAATAAATAAAATTCAAGTTAACTATGTCATGCTCCATGGATTCTATAAACTTTCTGCTTTCACATGGTTTGTGCGACACTCATCTTTTTAACTGCTCAGACAGACAATCAGCCAAGCATGGGATTAACTAAGTCTGCCTGACATACTGAAAAGACAATAAAAGATGATATTTCTCACTCTTCTGGAAAACTCATGCCTACAGATAGGGAGAGGCTGCTTGAATTGTTTATTTTCTTCTTTTATTTTCCATGATCCTCTTATAAATTATAATTGTCAGTATGTGTCAGCTTGAGAGGAAAAAATTGGGGTAGGAGATGATCTGAGGACTCTTTAAGTAGCTCCAAATCACCCACCCAGATTGCAAGGTACAAAATAATAACATTCTTTTTTAATGCAAAAAGCATACCCCTTCCTCTATAATTAGGTCTATTTTGTAGAACTGCCTAGCCCTAAAGGAAGCTTTTTTTCTGCTGTATTTATTATTGAGTATTATACTTCAGAAAAATGAAATGAAATTTTAGTATTACACTTCAAAAGAACATCAAAATAAATCTATCAATACAATTTTTCAATACATGAAAAGTGCCTCTCTTAAAATAATTTCTAGCACATCTGATAATACAGCAGAATGTCTATAACATGCTGCTAAGCTTGTTATAATCCATGCCAATTTTTCCAATAAAACCTATTAAAGGTAGATAGGAATCATAGATTTAATATATATATGTATATGTATATATACACACATATATACATACATGTGTGTTTACATATGTGTGTATGTATATACATATACACATGTGTATAAACATGTACATCTATATATCTATATATTGATATAGATAAATATAACTACCTGATTGCCTACCTTGCTATTAAAACTAAAGTAGTCATAGCAGATATAGCATCACAATAAAATATTCTTTCTGGTGAATTCTGGGCTATCCAAAAAACCTCATATTTATTGATGTCTGAGAAAGATTTCTGGCAGTAAAGCAAGAGAGGATGAACCTATCATTTACCTTATCAACAGATTTCTCAACCCTATCCTTAGAAAGGCATTTCCTGTATTAATGATGTTCCATATATACTGAACCATAGTTAGAAGGGCATTCAATCCAATGTGACAAATGTTTGTTGAATGTCTGCTGTGT
This sequence comes from Pseudocheirus occidentalis, assembly GCA_028646575.1. NCBI lineage: Eukaryota > Metazoa > Chordata > Mammalia > Diprotodontia > Pseudocheiridae > Pseudocheirus > Pseudocheirus occidentalis. Next base: position 10,573 of record JAQQSW010011600.1, on the reverse strand, counting down.
GCAAGGATCACAACAAGTTCTACAGGACACATAATAACAAAAAAAATAATAATAGTACTCATAGAGCAGTTATGGTTACAAAGTGTACTTTACATGTTATTTCATTTGATTATCATAGCAACTCCGTGAGCTAAGTATTATTATTATCCCCATTTTACAGATAAAGAAACTGAGGATGAGGAGAGGTCAAGTGACGTGGGTAGAGTTACATCGCTTGTTAGGATGGGAGTTAGTGTTTGAATTTAGGACTCCTAACTCAAAGTCTGGAACATTAGCCACCTAGCTGCCAAGAGGTGAGTTAAGCCACATACTGGTCCTCAAAGGACCTTAAAATCTAGTAGAGGTGCCCAGAAGTAACACAAATAACTCTATGATAAGTATCATTAAAACATGAATTGTTCTAGGTGGTTCAAAGGAAAAAAAGACCACATTCTATAGTAGGAAGGTGGGATAAAGGAAGGGGAAATCAGGGAAAACTTTATATACAAGGTGGTTTGGGATGTGGGTCTTAAAGAATGTATATTAGTTCATTAGGAAGAAATAAAAAAGGAAAGCATCTCAAACAGAAGAAATAGAACCACAGGTAATCTGGAAAGGATAAGGAATGTTCCAGAAATAGAAAGTATAGTTTGACTGAAGCATAAAGTAGTGTGAGATAAATTGCAATAAGGAGATTGTTTAATGGAGGAGTTTAGAGGCAAGAGAGAATAATTTGAGGAATGGGCAGCTAGCTAGTGCAGTGGATAGAGTGCCAGGCCTAAGGTAAGGAAGATATGAGTTCAAATCTAGGTTCAGATACTTAGTTAACTGTATGACCCTGGAAAATCACTTAACCCTGTTTGCCTCAGCTTCCCCATCGGTAAAATGAGCTGCAGAAAGAGATGGCAAATCACTCCAGTATCTTTGCCAAGAAAACCCCAAATCGGGTCACAGAGAGTCAGACACAACTAAAACAATTAAACAATAAAATCAAATTTGAAGACAGTAACAACAATAACAACAAGGTGAATCAGGTATGCCTTACAGAAGAGACATCTCAGTAGAGACTTGAAGAAAAAGAAGGACTCTGGAAGAGCAAGAGGAGGCGTGCATTCCAGAATACTGTCTTTTATGAAAGTATGCAATCGATGGAATGTTCAGTTTTGAGACCGGTTAGCTGCCCAGTTTGTCTGGAACTTAGAGTTCAAGAAATTGAATAATGTGAAACAAAACTAGAAAGAGAGGTGGGCGCCAGACTGTAAAGAGCCTTAAATGCAAGGCTAAAGAGTCTGTATTTTATCCTAGAGGAAATGGGGAACAAATGACATTTTGTGAGCAAGGGAATAATATGATCAGACCCTTGCCTGAGGAAGATTATTTTTGAAGTTGCATTGAAGTCCCAGAGACATAGTGTGTCTGCCTTGGATACAAATGTAATGTATTATGTTTACAATTTTCTTAATGTTATATTGTCCCAGCATTGTTCATAGAAATCCTACCTTATCATAGGGAATAATCTTTGGAATATATTAGAGATCATCTTTGCTAATATTTTATTCAGTATTTGTGCATCAGAATTCACTATAAACATTGGCTAATAGTTTTATTTCTTGCTCTTTCTTTTCTGAGGTGGAGATAGATGTGGGCACTTAATCTTTTTGTATCAACTGCCTTGACCATCTGGTGCAAAGTCTATGAAGCCCCTCTCAAAAATCATGTTTTTAAATGTATAAGAAAATACAAAGGACAGCAAAAGAAACCAGTTATATTAAGTTGTTATCCAGCTGTGTCTGACTCTGTAATCCCGTTTGAGGCTTTCTTGGTAGAGGTACTGGAGTGGCTTACCATTTCCTTCTTCAGTTCATCTTACAGATGAGGAAACTGAGGCAAATAGGATTAAGTGACTTGCCCATGGTCACACAACTAGTAATTGTCTGAGGCCATATTTGAACTCAGGAAGATGAGTCTTCCTGACTCCAAGTCCAGCACTCTATCCACTGAGCTACCTAGCCATCCAATTATATAAAGTACAATTGTCAATTAAAAAAAAAAAACAGATGTGTGCACCAAGCATTTAGAACCATGGAGCTAGGAGGAATCTGGTGTCTTCTATCTCTATTTCTGCAAACAATTTCTATCATGTAAGAATTAATTATTCTTTGAATGATTAATAGAATTCACTTGTAAATCCATCTGGGTTGCTGTTTTCATAGACACATCAAGGAAAGATGACCCCATGACCCATAAAATGATGTTTCTTGTTGCCTTTGTCAACACATGCCAAAACCAAGTCTGTTAGCTCCAGTTTTGTTCTGTTTTGTTTTGCCTCTCCAAAGAGGATCTCCAGGGCAGTGAAATGGTTCAACGGATAGAGCACTGGTCCTGGAGTCAGGAGGACCTGAATTCAAATCCAGCCTCAAACACTTGGCACTTAGTAGCAATGTGACCTTGGGAAAATCACTTAAAACCAATCACCTTGCCTTCTCCCCTCCAAAACAAACAAAAACACAAAGATCTCCAAGTCTTCCATTTAACTGTAACTTCTTCTGTTCTTCTAGTTCCATTTACAGCAAGAATGCTAAGATTAATTTGACTGAATTCTCCTGTCTATTCAGTTGCTAGACAAGGATCTGACATTCAGAGTACAAAAGTTAATGTTTATAGAGAGCCTAAAAACAATGGGATTCTTGGTACTCTTTACCCCTTCCCCACTGCTCTGCCACCATCACTGCAAAAGTAAATGATCTATGCAAGGTTGAAGATTAGCTTGTCCTTGTTTCATGGGTGGTTGTGGCCAAAGGATTCATGACATGGTGGCCATTCTATTGGTGATGAGCCTTTCTCCACTTCCCAAGGTTGGATCCTCAGAAAGCAGATGTAGATGAAATGCACAGATTAATAGGAAAAAGGTAATTCACAAAAGTGAATTTCAGAAAGAGAAATTTAATAAACCACAAATGAACTTTAAAAATGAAAAATGACAAAATCACATGTGAATCATTCAAAAATCACATGTGAATCATTCAAAGAACAATTAATTTTATGTGATATAAATTCTTTGCAAAAAAAAAGAAATAGAAGGCACTAGACTCGTTCTATTTCAAGGGTTCTTAATCTGAAGTGTTTTTAAGAATATTTTGACAATTGTACATCATTAATTGGTTTCCTTTGTATATTTTAGAGTTGTGACTTGTTCAGTTTCTCTTTCTGAAATTAATGTGAATTATTCATTTTTTGGTTAATCTGAGTTGTGTCTGTTTTCTGAGGACCAACCTGTTGATGTAAGGAAAAGCTCATCACCAATAGACTGGCCACCAACCACTAATGAAACAAGGAAAAACACAAACTAGCCTTCAACCTTGCATGGTCCCCTTTACTTCTTCAGTACAGTAGCAAAGCAGTGGGAAAGGGGCAGAGAGAGACAAGAATCCCATAGGTTTTAATTCTCTCTAAACATTACATCTTTTTACTTTAAATGTAAGATCCTTGTCCAGCAACTGAGTATATGTGTTCTCAGGAGCATTCAGTCAAATCAGTCTTGACATTCTTGCTATATAAGAAACTGGAAAACCAAAATATGTCACAGTTAAATGGAAGACTCAGAGATCCTCTCTGGAGAGGGAAAAAAATAGAAATGGCAAAGCTTTGTGAGGTATCCACAAAGGCAACAAGAAACATCATGCTATGAGAGATGGCTCATTGTACAAATGACTGCAGTTTAAGCACCAACATGCTTCGAAGGATAAAGAGGTAGGGCAGAAAAAGATTACAATGAAATCAATAAGGCCCTCCAAATTAAATCAATATATGCTTTAACTCTAAAATGACTTCAATTGTAAAAGTGGGCATAGAAGAAGATACTGAAAAATGCGTGGCAAAAGAAAGAGACCAAAGCCTTGTAAAGTATATAAAAGTCTCATAGCTATATTTCATACTGTCTTCAAGAAGGGAGTTGAGGCGTAGTCACATTTTGAGCAATATATATATATATACACATCTGTATATATATGTGTGTGTATATGTATGTATGACTGTGTCATATACATACACATATAATTACAATGATAATGTAAATGAAAACAGCTCTAAATGGCACCCAACTCAAATGAATTGTTCTGACCAATCTTTGTTCCAGAGGACAGATAAGGAAAAGCAAAACAAAACCAAACAAAACATCTCCTCCTCTTGGTAAAGAGGTGGTGAAAAACAGATTCAGAATGTTGTACACACTGTTAGGCAGTCACTGTCAACTAGTTTTTCATAATTACTTCTCTTGTCTTCAAAACAGAACACTATGAGAAGGAAGTATATCAGAAAATGTCTGTGATATTAAAAAAAAGGTACAAATCATATTTTCAAAGAAAAAGAAGAAAATAATCTATATGATTCCTTCACTGCTATTTTATGTAAATCTTCCCACTCCCACTCTGGGTCAGCCAGACTAAATAATACTATTCCTCTCCTACCTTCACTCAATCTCTCAGTCTCCACTTCCATTTTTAATTAGTGTGTGTCTTTTTCACCTAGGATCTAAAGTAAAATGTTTTGGGTTTTGTACCCCACCCGTTTAGTTACCTTGGTCTGTTTGCTTCTAATCTGCTTAGTACTTTCAGCTCCTACTCACAAACTAATGTTTTAAAGGTGAATTGCTGTTGTTGAGAGGCAGTATGCCAAAACACGTGAAGGTTACACAATGCATTTGACTTTAAAAGAAAATTAATGCTAGGAAATGGTCTAAAGTCATGCTAGCAAAGTCTCCTGGGGGGGGATATTACACACACACACACACACACACACACACACACACACACACACACACACAAATTCTGTTTATGTACAAATATACACATATACATCTATATGTCTACACATGCATGCACATATGTGCATACACATGCATGTACAAATATATTTTCATATACACACACATACATTCACACACACACGTGTGTGTATATCCGTTATTTTAAAATGTAATTCTTGCTATTTTTGAAGGGTGAGGGAGGCAGGGAAAAGTGTAGGTAACCACAAATTCCCTGAGATTCTAGAGAATCTCAGCTCCAGACTTCCTGATTCCTCCCCTGTCTGTGAAAGTGGCATCAAAGACACTATAAACATAGGTTTAAAAAAAGCCACTTCCCAACTAACTCCTGTTTCCACTCTTCCCTCACCAGACTAGGTATCAGAAGGAGTAAGTCCTATTCCTGGCTCCATTACCCACAGTGTGGGAATCTAAGTAAATTATTTCCTCTACAGTGTTCTGGTCCTCAGTTTCCCAATCTGCAAATGAGGAATTGGGAGCTACACTCTCCCTTCCTGACGCCTTTTTACCAGTCATGAGGGAAGTTGACATCATGCCTTTGACAACCCTTCAAACCCCCCACCCAGGGAAATCTCAGTGAGCAGCAGTATCATACTCAAGCAAAGACCTGAATCAAAAACTAAAGAGAACCTGTTGCTGGGGAAGACCCTCACAGTTACAGAGTACTACTCACACCGCATGAAGCCGCCACCCTTCCCAGGAGAATCATTACTGTACCACTTGTGAAAGGTCTTGTTACCTTAATGAGGTCCTTGTGCCAATGCCTTTGGAAGCCTAGGATACTTGAGAGAGGTCTCTCTTTATGCTAGGACTTAACAATGACAACAATAATAACACTTGGCATCTGAATAGTCCACTAAAGTTTGATGTCCATTAAAGTCCATTAAAGATGACTTGAAAAGTCATCTCACACGATCCTCACAACAACTCTGGGAGGTAGAATGTTTGCTCCACAGCAGTATCAGGTACACCATGAAGCCCACATGTGACATTCACCACATGGCCCTTTGATGATTTTCCCCACTTCTGCCATTACCAGTAGATTCTGGCAGCCCACCCACGCATTTTAGAATGAGCCTGTGATTTCACAGGTGAAGGGAACTCCCTTTACCGATGCAGATGGCACTTCTCTGTCATTGACAGCAATAAGTTATCTGGGCATTGAGAGATGAAATGATCAGGCACAAGTCTTCCAACAAATACTTGATAGAGGGTGGTATTTAAACACATATTTTCCTCACTCTGTGTGTAGTTCTTTTTCCACTACACCCAGCTGCTTCCCATGGCACCCAAGATATCTCTGCTAATTGGTACAGTGTGCATATACACATATGTGTATATGTGTGAATATACGCAGATTGTACATATATATATACATATATATAATGTTCTTGGTAAAAGAAATGCAAAGAATCACTCAAGTTTTATGCTAGTGAATTAGCTATAAATTTAGAACAGATCAGTAGGTAGCAGAATCATTTCAATTCAAAGCTCCTAAGTATTCATCCAGGAAGCCTTACCAGTTGTGAATGATAGCCAGTGAACTGGTTAGTCCTCTTTCTCTGCCCATCCACCCTCCCCACCTCTCTCTGACACAATTTTTGGTTTCCATATATGCCTTACTTATTTATGAAAAAAGAAATCCCTTTCTCATTTTATAAATTAAAATGCACATAAATGTTTCAAAAAATGTTTCTCCCTGTGCAAACATCAAAACTGATGTGTCTTCCTGAACAAACATATTTTCTTCCTGACAAGCTATTATCCAGCCAGAACATAATTAATATTTCTCTTATGGGTAGTGCCTTTTTTCTGTGAAATGTTCCCTTGACACTATAAAGCAAACAGCCCATCATTACTAATTCATCGAAAGCTATGCATAGGTGCTATTACTCATGATGAATTAATGTGGTATTAACAGGCATGTAATTAATCTGTACTTATGAGCAGAATCCATAATAAATTCAATGTCCCTGAGAATTTTTAAGAAAGAGAAAGCTGGAAACAATGGGAAAGAACTTAAAAAAGGATTCAAAGAAAGATTTTTTTTCCCTCTGCTACAGTAAACAAAACTTAAATAAGTCTTGAGGTTTTGCTCTTTTAAGGAATCTTTTATTCCCCACCACATCTAGACTATAAAATTTAACACCATAAAGGTTTTCTTCAAAATGATAATTATACAGATAGGGTAAAACCAGAATCCAAACAGAGAACAATGAGGCTGAATTGCATAAGCAAAGAAACATTGCCCATTCCCTTCTAGGGACAATCCCTGGCTACAATTTGAGGGTGATGTGGAACAGGGATTCTATAAATGCTTAAAGACCTTAAGTGTTCTAATGAAATGCTGTCCCTGATAAAAATGTTAAAAACAACTAAGTAGGAGTAAAATGCCTCTTTTGATAGGTATGAAGGTAAAAGATAAATGAATTATTCAGAAGAATATTTTAAATATTACAATTGCTACATATTTTAGGGACTTCTCTCCAGTATTTGTACGCCCCCTGAATAGAACACTGATTCTAATTTTAGGCTAGCTAAATATAAAAGACAGCTTATATTTAGGAAGCTAAAAATAATATAATGGAATTACACATCATTAAAATATGATCATTTATGAAGAATGTCATTTGAGTCTTTCAAAATAATAATGGTCAGGCATTCTGAAGCCATGTTTTGGATAAAAGAATAGATTATGAAATTATTTAAAAAGAGAAAGAATGAGGTTGCAATATTCTAGTGAGAAAAAAAATGCTGTTATCCCCCATAAAGTCTCTCAGAATGCAAGTTTGGCAGAACAGGAAGAGCACAGTGAGGTGGTTCTGGCGTGAGTAAGCCTGTGGGCGGCCTGTGGTTCAGTGGCTGTGCAATCATCCAGAACCAAAACTATCTTCTGTCCTCGCCCAGGGTTTCCCACACATCCACCAGAAGAGCATACTTTAAAAAAGAATAATAATTATTCTGGCTCCCACCTGTGATAGCTAAAGCACAACTGCCCTAGTCTGCTGCTCAGGTGTTCTAGATGGAGGCTGACCCAGCTGGCCTCAATTGAAACTGTGGGCTCCTGCCGTTTGTTTTCATTTCACTGGCTTGTCCCTATACAACCCTCTCTTTTACATTTTACATTTTTCCATCACCCTGACTAAAACGGTGGAGAAAGGGGAAATTGAGCAAAAGGAGCAGATGAGTTCCACTGTCGATGGTTGTAATTTAGTATCAACAGTGCTAGCTAAGGAACACCACCAGCCCTGACTAAAGGCATCAGGATCAATTCTCCCTTTTCCAGAAAACTAAGAAGGACTTCTCAAGGCGCAAAGGATTTTACAGGTTATTTCTTCCTTCTAGATTTCCATTTGATTCAGTTCAGCAAACACTAAATACTTACCATGGGCAAAGACATACGAAAACAAAGCTGAAAAATCTCTTGCCTTCAAAAAGTTTATATTCTACTTGGGATAAACGGTGATATGACAGACAACTAAGCATAGTACAAATTAGAGGGCAAAGAAAAGATCTAGCCAAAGTCCTCTAGGAAAATTGAAGAGATTGATCACTAACAGGGGAAATCACTGGAAGGCTCCCTGTAGGAGGTGCCGTCTTATCTGAGTTTTGAAGGAAAAGGATTTTACCAGTCAGAAATGAAAACAGAAGGCATTCCTATCTTTGGGGAATAGCTTGTGTGAACATACAAAGGCAAGAGATGGCCAGTTGCCACATGGAATACGTGGACATGCAAAATGAGAAATATGGCTAGAAAAATAGGCTGCAAATAAATTGTGAAAAATGTTAGCTGCCCAATTATGAGGATTATCTAGGAGATAACCAAAAGAAAGTCATGATAGGAATGAAAAAAGTGATATCGAGTGACTAGCAATATGGTTTTCCAACTACCATGTTAAATGTATAATATAATCTCAAAAAATAAGCTATGTAATAAAAATTCACAGTCTTCTTTCCTATTATTCTTTAAACACGGAAGTTACCATATTTTCTGTTTGTCAAGTTCATACTAATAAATTCCATACACACTTGTGTATATATACATGCACATATGTGTACTGATACATATGTACTTTATATACATATATGTGACTCTGTGAGCATAAGAGATGAACCACAGTATGTCCTCAATCAAGCTCCCTAAAACTAATGATCTGATTTCCTCTGTCATTCTTTTTAGTCTAATCCATGGCTACTTGCACAAATCTGAGTACTTACAGGGGTTTTTTCACATGTCTTAATGAATTCATGATCTCAATGATGTAAACATGCCTTCTATTACTATAGACAGAAGCTTATCTAAGCTTCTTCATCTTATGAAATTTATATCCATGCCTTCCCATAAATTTTCCACCAGGGATCCATCCAACATACTGCTGGTCTTTATCAAAGTCTCTAAATATTATGTTGGTACCAATGTAGCAATAAAGCTGTCTGTCCATTATCTCTAACTCTCCCTACACAGCAGATTCACCTCCCTTTCTATTCAGATGTCTTTTGAAAATCTATCAAACCACTTCTTGTGTACATATTGTTGTTGTTGCTGTTCTGAAACCTACCTAAACTCAACATATGTCTTTCCATTTCTCTTTGGGTAATACAATTTTTACTGCCCAAATATTATGGTCAATCCATTATTTGCAACCATGCCATATCAACAGAAGAATCTTGTTGTAATAGAAGGGATATTTTTGTTTCTTTTTTTTCCTGTTTATTTTTTTATTGACGTGTTTGTTACTTTTAGTTTACAAGATTCAGTTCCAGAACCACTTGAATTTCAGATTTTCTCCCCTTCCTTCTCCCTCCCCCACCCATGGTGGCGTACAATCATGTATGGGATCTGCAAACACTTTCACATTGTACAATAATCTGGTTGTATAGAAGGGTTGTAACCAATGGAGTGAACAATGGAAAAAAAAAACAAAGCCAAACATAAAAAAAAATGATAGCATATATTGCTTCAGTCTCCATTTAAACCTTGGTCTTTCTAGATCTTTCTCTAAATGTAGACATCCTGAGACTTGTAGAGTTGTCTTATACCTGTGCATTGCTGAGAAGTTTATCAAGGTTGGTCGTCACACAAGAAAGAACCACACGCTGTAGATTTTTATGTTTATGTTGTTTGTGCTTTTTGGAGGGCAGTTGGGGTTAAGTGACTTGCCCAAAGTCACAAGGCTAGTAAGTGTGTCAAGTGTCTGAGGCTGGATTTGAACTATGGTCCTCCTGACTCCAGGGCCAGTGCTCTATTCACTGCACCACCTAGCCACCCAATATTTTTGTTTATTGTTGAAGTTTGGAATTGTTGAAAACGCTGCACAGTCTCCCAAATGTAATCCAGCCTACTGTCTTCCTCCTCACTTCTAGACCAGTTTATTGTCCTTCTGAAATATCTGTCTATAATCTATGTTCTATGAACAGTTAGTTCAATGATCTGTCTGTCCATACACATATCATAGTTTGAACAAGATGCAATCTTTACTCAGTTGGTTTTTCCAAGTGATGGATTGTTATATCAAATTCTTTTGAATGATTGGGAATATAATTTGGGATACATTGTGGTATTCTGGAGCTTGACATAATCAGCACTATGATATTCATAGTTGGAGGAGGTGGGGAAAAGGGCAGCTAGGTGGTGCAGTGAATGGAATACCAGCCCTGGAGTCAGGAGAACCTGAGTGCAAATCCAGCCTCAGACATTTTAACACTTACCAGCCATGTGAACTTGGGCAAGATTGTAACCCCAATTGCCCTACCTTCCCCCCTCTAAAAAAA
>JAQQSW010011599.1:0-12719 GCA_028646575.1 Pseudocheirus occidentalis | reverse complement strand
GCCCTGCTCGCCATCACTCACCGAAGATTTAGTCCACGGGTCTCTTTTCCCCATATTTCTTTGTAAACTCTTCAGCGTTCTTACAGAATTTTTTACGGTCCTTAGAGTACTCTTCCGCTAGGTCAGCCCGAAGGGGGTGCTTGGGCTGGGGGTCGTTCACCAGTGCTATGAGGGACTGGATAACTTGGTCAGTTTTGGTTGCTGGTTTCCACTTCTCAGCACTAATTACTGGCAGACAGACCTGCCCTTTCTCATCGATGTTAGGGTGGTAAATCTTTGTTTTAAAAGTGATCTTAGGTGGTTTGAATGGATACTCTGCTGGGAAGTTGATTTCGATTCTGAAGGCTCCCTTCTCATATGGAGGGTTGTCAGGAACGATGAGTCCTTGCCAAGTCAATAAATTAGCTTCATCAACCTGGATGTTACAGAAGTTTTTCATCCCACACTTGCGGATTTCTTCCAGCTCCTTCATCAGCCTCCTGCTGGCCGCCATTTTGCCACTTTTGCTTTTAAAGGCATTCTCCTCATTGGCTTCTTGGACCTCTTTTACCATTTGGCCTGGTTTGTTTTTTAAGCTGTCATTTTCTTCAGTTTTAAAAATTTCTCCTTTACCAAGTTGTTGACTTGTTTTTCATGATTTTCTTGCATCACTTTCACTTCTCCTCCCAATTTTTCCTCTACCTCTCTTACTTGATTTTCAGAATTATTTTTGAGCTCTTCCATGGCCTGCAACCAATTCATATTTTTTCTTGAAGGTTTTGGATATAGGAGCTTTGACTTTGTTGTCTTTTTCTAAGTGTGCATTTTGATTTTCCTTTTCACCACAGTAACTTTCTATAGTCAGAGGTTTTTTTTTTTTATTTTCCCCCATTTTTTTTGTTCATTTTCCCAGTCCATTACTTGACTTTTAACTTTTTGCTAAAGTAGGATTCTGTTTGCAGGTAGAGGTGCACTATCCCAAGCTTCAGGGGTAATTGTTTTCAGAGATACTTTTAGGGACCTGTAAGTTTTTAGTTCTTTCAACATGGTATGATCTAATGCAGGCCTGCAAAATATATGGCCTGTGGGTTACTTGTAGCCTGGCAGTGCATTTTGGACGGCCCATGAAAAATGTAGCGTCACCACTCCACACTTTCCTGTTTGTCATATGACCTTCAGCAACCAACCATCATCATTCTATCTCTAGTCTAAGTCATCTGTGGTCTGAAGAAGTTTAGCCCATTTTAATTTTGGCCCCTACCTACTGCCAAGTTGTGAATGTCTGATCTGAGGAGAGGTGCTAACTACTTTCCTAGCCTGTGCTCTGATCTGTGAGTGACCACAAATACTCTTTTCTGCTCTGGAACTGTGAGGAGGGTCCCCCTTCCACTATGACAACAAGTTCTGCTATGCTAGTACTCCTCCTTTCCCTGGTACTGCCACCCAGGACTGCGACCTGGATCTGAGGAGCGGTAAAGCAACAGAATTCTACCTCAGAACTATCAAAAAGACCCCTGTTATCTTCTCCTGACCAGCTGTTTGACCCCTTTACCATCTGTGGGCTGAGAGGTAAGGAAATAGGTGCTGCTGCTGATTTAGTCACTCCCAAGTCCAGCTCCTGGTTTTCTGGGCCTGGGGCAGTATGGGCCTGTGCTGGACAGTGCTATATATGATGCTTACCCAGGTGAGACAGAGCTTTCTTTCTGACCTTCTAAGTTGTCTTGGGCATCTGTAGGCTGAGAGGTCTGGAAATTGCTATTGCTGCCAGTGATTCAGATACCCTGAGGCCTGCTGAGGCTTTGCTGGGGCCTGGTCTGCACTGGTGTAGCCTGTGCTGAACTGTGTTCCTTTCTCACCCTGGTGCAACAGACCCTTCCTGCCAAACTTCCAAGTTGTCTTGGGCTGGAAATTTGTTTTACTCTGTCTTTTTGTGGGTTCTACTGCTTTAGAATTTGTTTAGAGTCCTTTTTAAAAGGCATTAAAAAAAGGTATCTGTAGGGCTTGGGGGAAGAGCTCAGGAAAGTCCCTACTTTTACTCCACTGTCTTCTGCCATTCACAACCACTATTCTTTCTATAGCTTTACATTAACCTCTTTTCCTGAAAGCCAATAGTTTCGCTATTTGATTGATAATGGGGAGCATTACAGATGGAGATTCATGAATAACAGTATTAGAAAATTCAGCCCCTCAGAGATACCCATATAACTCTAAAAGGTACAGTAGTCATTGCATTGCCTTCTAAGGATACAATCTGCCAGCTTGTGTGAATTGGGGAAGAGGTTCCAAAGTGGATGCTGGATCTTTATTTTACAGATAGGTAAACAAAGACTTGGAGAGTCTAAGTAACTTTTTTAAAGTTGCAAAGCTAGTAAATGTCAGAGCTTTGATTTAAACTTTTGTCTGTCCTGATTCCAAAGGCACTGTTCTTTCTACTATAGAACACTGCCTTTGTCAATGGGTATCATACATTCAAGAGAAAGAATAATACATCCTTGTTACAGTTATGCTATAATAGTGGCCTCTAAGATTGCAGAACATTTTTGTAACAATAGAGAAAGAACAGAGTAATGATCTCTTGACTTTTTTTTTCAACAGGTAAGAGAGGGACAAAATGTTCTGAACAATTAGTTGGATAGATGAGTGATAAAGCCAGATATGCAGACCACTCACAGGGAAAGTGAGCTTGCCATGGAAATATTTTGATTTTTATGAACAACAGACTGGCTTTCCACCCACAGATGTACCAAGAATAAGTATTTGACAATGTATTTCATCTATCTTGAAGCAAAACTAGTTTTTAAAAACCAGCTAACTTGTCTCTGTGTCCTAAATTCTGAAATAAAAATTCTTGGAAAATATTCATTATGTGCTAAAGAATGCTAGCCTTTTTAATGTAGTGCCTTTTATATGTACATATCTCTAAGGGATGACTTTTAGGTTGCAATGTGCAGAGAAGAGAAGATTCATGATAATTAGTAATCAATCATTTATTTAACATCCCATCATATGCCTGGCACTGTGAAAGGCACTAGAGATAGGACAAAAATACAATGATTTGTATCCTGAAACAGCTTTCAGTTTGTTGGGGGTAATATGTACATACAGGTACATATACAGAATATACACAATTATTTTGGGAGGAAGGCAATTAAATGTGTGTATGTGTGTGTGTGTGTGTGTGTTAGAGGGGTAGAAATAATGAAATTCTTCATGTAATGTTTGTCACCTGAGCAGAATCTTTTAAGCCTTCAAAAAAACAATTCTAAGAGGTGGAGGTGAGGAGAGGGTGCCCAAGAGGACAGCAGATATAATGGCATAGATAGGGAATGGAGTGCCACATGTGAGGAATGATATGAAGGTGTTTGTCTGGAGCTTGGAGAAGTACATCAATGGAACTAACATATAATTAGGATGGAAAAGTAGGTTGGGGTCAGGTTGTGAGGAGGCTTTAAATGTCCTGGAACCATTTCAGTTGAGTAGACGAGATACTAGTCAGATATTTTCATTGTCTCTCTGTTTCTCTGTCTCTCACCTTCTCCCTTTCTCTCTCCCTCTTCCCCTATCCTCCAACTCTCTCTCTGTGACAGTCCGGTTTAAGTGACTTGACTTGCCCAAGGTCACACAAGTAGTGAATGTCTGAGGCCAAATTTGAACTCAGGTCCACTTGACTCTAAGGCTGGTGCTCTATTCACTGTGCAACCTAGCTGCCCCTCAGATTTACCCTTTAGGAAAATCATTGCCAGCTGTGTGGAGGGGATTGAAATGGGATAGACCTGAGGCAGGTAAATTAGTGAAGGGGCTGTTGGAATACTTCAGGGAATAGGCAAGCAGGGCTCAAAATAGAGTGGTGACTTGTGTGAGTGGAAAAGAAGAGGTAGCTGTGAGAAATGTAGAAAAAACAGATTATCAACTACATAAATGTCCATACATGTAGGTGCATTGTTAGTGGTGGAGTTGTGAATATGGATTAATCAACTTAGGGCTGTGCCTACTATACCTGCTCAGGCACCCAATAGGAGGTAAAGGGTGCCAATACCTTTATGGTTAATTGAGAACAATCAACGGTTAATGAACATAGGTAAAATGGCTGAGGTAAGCATTGAACTGTAAATTCAAAGACAGAGACTAAATGTCTCTTTTTACCAATAAATTGAAACCAAGTGTTGAGGTGCTTAGCTGTTAACTAAGATCTAGTGGGATAAATACCCTCCAATTTAGTGTGCAAGCTATATGAGAGACCCCCAGGGCCTCATGCTTTTTTTTTCCCCCATAAAGGCGGTGAGGCTTGAGGTATGTGTCAAAGGCCAGTTGAATTAACACCTGCTTAAGGCTTTGAAGGCCTTTGGTCTATTTTAAACCTAAGCCTTTATATTGGCTTTGAAGTATATGTTACATTGAATTGCAAATTCAAAGAAGTAGTCAGATGGCTGCCATTCAACCGTTCTGGAGAGCAATATGGAACTATGCCCAAAGGCATATATTTATAAAATAATTGCATACCCTTTGACCCAATAATATCACTTCTAGGGTTGTATCCCAAAGAGATCATAGAATTGGGAGTAAGACCCATATGTACAAAAATATTTATTGCAGCTTTCTTTGTGGTGGCAAAAAAATTGGAAATTAAGGGGATGCTCATCAATTGGGGAATGGCTAAACAAGTTGTGGCATATGAATGTAATGTAATAGTATTGTGCTATAAGAAATGAGCAGCAGATGGACTTCATATTTACCTGGAGAGGCTTATACAAACTGATGCTAGGTGAGAACAGAACCAGGAGAAATTTGTACACAATGACAGATACAACATATGTATGATGACCAACTTTGATAAACTGGACTCTTCTCAGCAATGCAAGGTTATAAGACTCAGGATGGAAAGAGATTTATAATTCATGTTTGGTTTTGTTTCCTCTTTCCCGTTGTTCATTCCAGTGGTTACAACCCTTCTATACAACCAGATTAATGTCCCATGTGAAAGTATTTGCAGATCCTATACGTGATTGCATGTCTCCATGGGGTGGGGGGGGTAGGAGGGAGGGAAGAAAATTTGAAACTCAAAGGATTATGGAACTGAATCTTGTCAACTAAAAGTAAATAAACAAATCAATTAAAATATATGTAGGTGACTAAGAGTAAAGAGATGATGTGGAGGGTAAGAACATGGGTGAATTGGAAGATGTTAATGCCCTCCACAGAAATAGGTGCATTTATTAGAGAAGTAGCTTTTTGGAGAAAGAAAATGAATTCTGTGTTGGACATTTTGAGTTTGAGATGCCTCAAGGGCATGTAGTTAAAGTTCTCTAAAAAGTAGTTGATGATATAGCATTAGAGCTTGAGAGAGAACCTCAAAATAGATTTACAGATCTCAGTCATTACTATAAAATCTAATTAAGCATGAGATCACCAAGGGAGAAAACTTAGAGATTAAAGGAGGACAGAGCTTTGGAGGATATGCTCAGAATTAGGAGACATGGCAAGGAGGCATAGCAAAATAGGTTGGGAAGTAGTGAGGCAAATGGGAGGATAACCAGTAGAAAATATCAGTAAACTTTAGAGAAGAAATTATTCAGGCGTGGAAGATGATCAGCAGTGTAAAATTCTACAGTAAAATCAGGAGGAATTAGGATTGAGAAGAGTTTCAGATTTGACAATTAAACAGTTTTGGTTTAGTGATGAAAGCAGAGATCTGATTGCATAGGATTAATAAATGAGGAAAGAAGTGGAGGCAATGCAATTTTTTGGTTGAATGGTGGAGAGGTAGCTGTATTTGTAGGCAGCAGGAAAAGAACCATTAGCTAGAGAGTTATGGAAGATTGAAGGGTATTATTGTGGGTTAATATAATGGAGAAAATGGAAGGGTTGAGATAAAAGAAATATATAGAGTGGTTTTGGCAAGAAGAGCCTCTTCTTCATCAGAGACTAGAGTTTAGGAGGAATTCATGGGGGATAATGTCACGGAGATAATAACTACCTTAAGGCTGAGGCTGTGTCCACATTCTTCATAGAAAACTACTCAGTCTACTGATAAGGAAATCTTTCACTATGGCACTTTTCACTTGGATGAGGGAGATTTTCTCCTTTTTATAAAATATTTAGTAGACTGTATCAAATTTATATTTTGAAGATAATGTGAGAAGTAAAAGGCAAACTGGTTATTTCCTGAAACTCAAATCTTTGATCATGCTGTCTCAAACATACACAATTGACATTAAGATGTATGAAGCACAAGAATACAAGATTCTATTCTTCTTGTAGAATCAGTCCTCCAACTCCTGATCAGGGGTCATACTTTCCTAACGGGAGAGAGCTTCCATATACAATGGGCCCTCAAACCAGCCATGTTGTGCAAAATCCTTACACTGTGCCAGAGGGTATAAATTCCCACTACTGTTTTCTACCTCTTACTTTGGGAAGATTAATCAAATCATCAATACCATTTCTGGAAAGGGCAAGTCAATTAAAAGCCTTTTGACTTCACTCATTAACCCTGTAACTTCCTAGCCCCAAATACCTAACTATAATGACTATTCTTATGGGTTGTCTTGTCTATTTACTGTATCCTCAGAGCTTAGCACAATGTGGGGCACATAGTAAGGTCTTAGATAGATAACTTTTAGTTTATCCATGAATATACACAAACATATATAAGCGAACATAAACATTTATGTGCATATATATATATACACAGAGACATAGAATTTATAAAGAAAATAGTTTGCTTCAAACTAGAAAAATTCAGCCTTAAAGATTTAAAGATTTTCCTCCAATAAAGGGTCTCCCATGCAATATCAAAATCATATAAAATGCAGTGCTGGATATAAAACTCAATCTAATTTTTTTCTGATGGTACTCTGATGATCACCATCAAGTGTAACATGAATCAAGGAAATGGGGACTCACCCAATATGTCTGCCATTACCATGGAGGATACCCACCACAAGATCCCAATGGAAGAAGGATTCCCTATCATTGGTGAGGTTCTCCAAATGCTCTTATTTATGATATTGCTTTAAGCCCTAGAATAAAACAGAACCTCCTAAATTAGATTCACACTCAAAAGAGTTTGGAAGATTTGTTTACATAGGAAAAACCAAAGAGATGCAGAATACCTCATATTCAGGCTCTGATGTACAACTGGATGGACAGCCCGTAGTAGTGGTCCGACACAAGAAATATCTTGAACAAACATTACATATGGACAAGGGACTGAGCTCATACCTAAAGAGGTAAATCATATTTAGAAAGTTGTACTTTGTTTTTAATGATCTCAAGTTGTTTCCTCAGTTAAAAAAAAACCCCAATGACTCCAGAACCAAAAACCTACTTTTTATACCATAGTTCTCCCAGCAGTGTTATATGGTCTGAATCATAGAACACAATAATCACTCATGAATCAGAATTATGGGTGCCCCAAAGGTCAATGGAGAGATACATAGTGAGCAAAGGTCATAGTATATTAAAAGCAATGAATTCCATGCAAGTCACCCAGGAAATGTATGGGCGAAAAAAGAGGTGAATTTTCTGTATCAAGAGCAAGGGGAAAACATAAGGACAGCCCAAGTATTGTATTGGAGAATAATCCTAAAAGACCTAAAGGAAGGCTTCTAGGACAGTGATGAGATATCCTGTGGAGGATTTATAGGATGGCATGGTCAAAATTTGCACAAAGGGGATGATGGATTTGGACTTACATTGAAAATAAAAGTATTGATTTCAGTAGCATCTTAGATCTATCTAAACATTTCAGGCATAATCAATCAATAAACATTAAGTACCTTTAATGTGCTGAGTACTGTTTTAATCACTGGGGTCACAAAAAAGATAAAAGTGTCTGCCTTCAAAGAGCTTAAACCTAAGGGGGAAACAACATGCAAAACAATTTATACAAAACAAGCTATATACGGGATAAACAGGAGAAAATTTGCAGAGAGAAGGAACTAGAATTAAGAGTTGGGGAAAGCTTCCTGTAGAAGATGCGATTTTAGTTGAGATTTAAAGGAAGTGAGGGAGTTTAGGAGTCTGAGCTGAGGAGAAAGAGCATTTCAGGAATCAAGGATAGTTGGAGAGACTATATGGAGCTGAGAAGGGTATCTTGTTTGTGGAATAGCCAGTGTCATGGGGCTGAAGAGTACACATTGAGAAGTAAGGTGTAAGAAGACTTAAAAGGTAGGAACTGGCTAGGTTAAAAGGGTTTGAATGCCAATTTGCATTTGATCCTGAAGGCAATAGTGATCCACTGGAGTTTACTGTGTAGGGATATATGTGACATGATGAAATCTGCACTTTAGGGAAATCATGTTAGTGACTGAATGGAAAATGGATTGGAATGAGGAGAGACTTAAGGCAGACAGACACACCCTCAGGTACTGCAATAATCCATGTGGTGAAGAGAGCTTTCCCTACACTGTGGCAATGACAGAGGAGAAAAGGGGGAATACACAAGAGATGTTGAAATGATCAAATCTATAGGCCCTGGTAATAGATTGGATATAGGGATTGAGGGGGAGAATAATAGTGAGGAATAGAGGATGACTCCTAAATTGAGAGCCTGAGGGTTTGGGAGGATGCCCTCTGCAGTAACAGGGGAGGTAGGAGGGCAGAAGGGTTTGGGGCAGGGGTAGAGAGCCTATGGCTTCAAGGCCACATGTGGCTCTCTAGGTGCTAAAGTGTGACCCTTTGACTAAATCCAAACTTCACAGAACAAATCTCCATAATAAAAACTATCTGTTCTGTAAAACTTGGACTTAGTCAAAAGGCTGCACCCAAGGACATAGAAGGCCGCATGTGGCCTTGAGGCTGCAGGTTCTCCACCCCTGGTTTGGGGGAAAGAGTATAAGTTTTGTTTTGGATAGATAGAGTTTAAGATGTCTACTAGACATTCAGTTTGAGATGTTTAAAAGGCAGTTACAGATGTGAAACTGGAGACCAGCAGAGTTTGGGAGAGGATAGGCAGATTTGAGAATCATCAGCGTAAACATGGTAACTAAATCTTTAGCAGGGCTGATGAGATTCTCAAGTGAAGTAGAAAACAAGAGGGTCCAGGACAGAATCCTGAGGGATATCTATGGCATGATCTGGGAGAGTATCCAGTAAAGGAGACAGAGAAAAAGTGGTCAGATAGATAGGAATAGAATCAAAAGGTCCCCACACCCTTGGGAGAAGGGAGAATCAGGGAGAAGAAAGTGTGTATAACAGTCTGTGGAGAATGAGAACCGAGAACTGAGAAAGGACTGCTGGATTTGGAAACTAAGAGATATCTGTGACTTTAGAGAGAGTAGTTTTGGTGGAATAGTAAAGTTGGAAACAGGATTATAAGGAGTTAAGAAGAGAATGAGAGAAGGGGCAGCTAGGTGATGCAGTGAATAGATCACCAGCCCTGGAATTAAGAGGACCTGAGTTCAAATCTGGCCTCAGATACTTGACATACTAACTAGCTGTGTGACCTTGGGTAAGTCACTTAACCCCATTGCCTGACTTCCTCCCTCCAAAAAAAAGAGAAGAGAATGAGAGAAAATAATGTGATTGGGCTTTTTTGAGGAGTTTAGTATCAAGGGCAGAAGGGATATAGGATGATAGTTAACAGGGGTAGAAAATTCAAATGAGGTTTTTTTTTTCACATTGGAGATACATGGGCATGTTTGAGGTGGTGAGAAATGAAACAGTAGAGAGATGGAAATTGAAAATAAGTGAAAGAGTGGGAATGACAGAGGTAGTAACCTGTTGGGGGAGATGTAACAGAATGAGATTGCTTGAACAAGTAAAGGACTTTTCCTTGATGAGGAGTAAGGTCACTTTATCATGGGAGATAAGGGTGAATGAGGAGACAGTGGCAAAAGATATCTGAGGGATAAGAGATGAGGAAGAGGGGAAGAGGAGGGAGTTCAGGGCAAATGACCTTAATTTTTCTGTAAAATATGAGGCAAGGTTTTCAGATGAGAAAATGGGGATGGAGGAAGCCATGGGAAATTTGAGTAGGGATGAAAAGATTTGGAGTCACCATGGAAAGTGGGATAGCAAATTGACAGTGGAGATATAATAGGATTGCCTAGCAGCAGTGAGGGCCCATGCAAGGTTGTGTAAATTAATTTATAGTGAAACAAGTCAGAATGGTTGTGTGATTTTACTCATCTTTGTTGTGTTCTAAAGAACACATGCTTGAAATCACAAATGTATGCATTTTCCCCAGTTATTAGTGTATTTGAGACATTGTTTCAACCTCCCTAAGCTTCAGTTTTATTATCCTTAATATGGAGAAGATTATACTTGCAGCAGCTACCTGATCAATTCATTGTGAGGAAAGTACCTTGCCAACTATAATGCTATATAAATATGATTTATCTTTAGAAGTGGGCCTTTAAGAAGCTCCAGTGAAAAGGGAAAGAGAAAAATGTAATGATAACTCTAAGAAGTAGCAGTGATGAGGATTACTTTTAAAAGTAAGAAGAGCAGAGGCATGATAAAAATCAAAGAGAAGGTGACTATGTTTAATGAAAGTCCAACTCTAAGATTCTGTAATTATCAGGGTTGACTTTGTTTCCTACCAGAGCTCACATAGTACATTGGTATTCCTCTCATATACATGGTACTTATTATGTATTCCCCAATTAGAATATAAGGTATATGAAGAAAAAAAGATTAATCTATCTAAACTCCTGTGGTGCCTAGCACATTTTGTAGACAGTTAGATGTGTAATACATAACTATTGAATTTGATGCATAAAACTAGGTCTGTGACCTTTGGGAAATCATATAAATTCTCTGGATGTTAATTTCATAACCATAAAAACAGAAGGATTGGACTAGGTGTCCTCTACGATCCCTTTCAATTCTAAGATTCTGTGAGATTTCTCTGAGGTTTGTGGTCAGAGAAATAGTATTAGAGATGTTAGGGGTAGAATCACATTGAGCAATTTAAATGTGCTGCATACAGGCATCCTTGTGAGCAGCTGAAATGAAATAGAAATAAAAGTAACTGGATTTTAGGAAGCTGAAGAATTATGTGACCAGGATGAGGATACTGAATGTATCCTAAAAGATAGCAAGTATAGAAGACATAGGAAGGTGATGATCTTTGATTTGGAAAAGTAATATAATAATGATTTTCCCCTCCTTTCATTCATGTCTTTTTTTCTCCCTCACAGCTTGAAGTTTTAGAGGAGAGGAAGTAAATGTCCTCTAGGACCATCAGCAGAACATGGTCCGTATGTTAATGGAGAAATCTTATGCTTAGGGGCAGCTTATGAACAATGAAGTCTTGGCATATAGTCCTCCTGCCAATATTGATGTTAACGTTTGTTAACTTCACTAAGTATGTGCCAAAAATGACAGGAGAACTGAACAACTGTTGTATAATGAGCTGTAATGGAATGATGTTAAGAAAGAAGGGATACTTAAGTGCATGTGTGTGTGCATGTGCACACACACATCCCAAAGTAGATTACAATTTTAGAAAATGAAGGTCAGTCATGAAATAGCAAGTCAGACATACAGTTTGATGACAAACACCAGGTAGGGCATTAATGACAATTTCTGAGAAAGGATTCACCTTTTCTTAAGGTAGAACTTTAAGAATAATCCAGCTCATTCTTTAACATTGGACATCAACTTAAATACATCCTTGAACAAAAGGCATGGAATCTGGATGGTTGTGTCTCCAATGTCCCTTCCTTAAGTCCTAGAAATGTTTTGATTTGCATTGTCTTTGTAAGTATAAGCACAGGTGAGGCTGGGATGTAGCCCAGGGACAAATTTAGCCAGCTGTTAACAAATCCTTCCTTCCTTCCTTCCTTCCTTCCTTCCTTCCTTCCTTCCTTCCTTCCTTCTTCTTGACAAGGTGACATATTGTCAGCAGCTCGCTCTAATATCTGCCTTTGACCACCCACAGCTTGATGCTAGTTTCTATATGCTCTAAACAGAGCGTATCACTGATCCCTGGAATTTGTCCAATCATCCACCTCCCTGTGGGCATTGCACTTCCAACAAATTTATTTCAGTGACCCATACAATGAACTGGTGTGGCATATTGGAGTGAGCCATGATGGTGCCTCTTCTTTCCCCCTGAAAGGCAGAGCCTGGGTGATTGAAGTGCTGATAGATAAGAAGGCCAGAGATCAAGACTGTCTCTTCTCTCATAACACAAGCTAGGTTTGTGAATTTGTGGAAAGACTAAAGGATGGCGTGGCTTCTTGCTGTGCATTGGTGCATTAATTTTTTTGTTGCTAAGACGGATTCAGTTTCCTGGTTTGGGGATTTGGCTTTGTAATGGTAATCAATTTATTTGATATTTAGGGCTAAGTGGATAGGGCTAAGTAGATCATATACTTAGGGTTAAGTAGATCCTAGTAACTTAGGGCTAAGTATAGAACTCTGTCCATTGGCGAAAAGGTATGAATTCCCCTGTTGACGTGGAAGAATGCTATTGGCTGAGACACTCCCCTGTTGACTTGGGAAAGGGCCAGTGTTTGTAAGGAATAATTTTATACAGTCGAGACAGATTTTGGATTTGGCTCCTCCATGAAGCTGACTGAAGACATGAACAGGATGGGACTTTTTTTGTTGGTGGCCTGGCTGATCCTTGAGTTCCAGGCAAGAGAAGTCCTGAAGGGTTTGAGGTGTGCTGAATCCGGTGAACTTCAGTGTGTACCGGGGATTGCCTTGAGGACTGGACAAGGACCTGGGAGCTGTTCATCCCTGAGGACTGGACGAGAATCTGTCAGCTTTCAGCTCCTGAATCTAGG
>JAQQSW010011598.1:0-12719 GCA_028646575.1 Pseudocheirus occidentalis | reverse complement strand
AGGCAGAAGTTAAGTGACTTGCCCAGGGTCACAGAGCTAGGAAGTGTCTGAAGCCATATTTGAACTCATTTCTTCCTAACACCAAGCTGGCGCTCTCTCCACTGTGTGACTCAGTTGCCCTAGGAATAGGGAGGAGACTCAACAATGTGCTTAATAAGAATTCTTTAAAGGGCATCGGTGATATTTAGCCCGGAAACAAAAAAGAGTTACTTCAGGAGAACATGATTGCTGTCTTCAAATATTTGAAGGAATGTTGAATGAAAAAAAGCAGCAGAGTTTTTCTCCTTGGCAAAAGAAGACATTAAGTGATTTATTCATAGTCACACAGGTAGCGAATGGTATAATCTTCATCTTTAAAGGCATATCTTTACTAGTTTGTCAGTCTAATGCTGTTGTGGGGAGAGAATTATGAAGTACTTAGAAAAAACAAAGCATTTAAAAAATATTCTACCTACCAAGCATAGGAATACTTTGGGAAGTAGATTTGTTTTTGCTGAGCTGTGGGCCAGAATTAGGCAGATGTGGTTGCTTTTTAAAAATATTTTTCTCTACTGGCAATTTCATGGAATCTAATAAATCCTAGTGTTCAAAGGAAATCTACACAGTCTAGTCTCCCACCTCATTCAAGAATTCCCTCTAGAATTCCTTGACAATCGCCAGCTCATCTTCACTAGCTCATTTTCAGTGAATAGGGCACTTACCTTTTGAAGAGGCAATCCATATCAGCTCTCACCTTGAGAAGGTAAGCAGTGCTCCAGGACCCCGTCTCAGGCTTTTTTGGGAGTAGAGTTGACACTCCAATGGAAAAAAGATGGGATTCATCAAGGTATTTGGAAGCAGCATCAGAGTATTAGGAGTGGAGCAAATATGATGACAATTCCTAGCCCTGACCTTAGCACTAACTTTAAAAAATGGCCTGACTCTGGGAACTAAGATATGAAACTCTCCTGAGCCCTGACCTGAGAATGTTCTAGGTTCTTCCCAGAAGAGATTCTATTTTGAATTTTTTTCCTACAATTTCCAAATCTAGAAAAATCTCTAGAGATAAAAGATCCAGCATGGTGTGCTCAGAGATGACTTGGAGTAAGAACATCCTTTGGGCCCAAGACAGAGCTCCCTTTTCTCAAAGACAGAAGCATGATGGAAGAAGCTGCCTGTGAGCCACAGCAAGCAGGGGCAAGCAGAGACCCTAGCTGGGGAGGCAGATCACCCCCACACAATTGTTCTGTTTACAAACAGCTGACGCATCATTGAATATAGTCCGGAGCTCTATTACATATGCTGTGAAGACCGTGTGTTTCAATTCTCCTCTGTCTTAATAAATGTTCTACTATAAGCAGGCATCCTTCAGAACACGGTTAAAAAATGTTTTCTAAGAGGAGCTAACCTTTATATAGCACATACTTTGTGCTGGGCAGCAAGCTAAGCACTCTACAACTATTGTATTTTGTGATCCTCATAACAACCCTGGGAGGCAGGTGTCATGATTAGCCCCATTTTACAGGTAAGGAAACTGAGGCTGACAGGGATAAAATAACTTTTATGGGTGAGCTCCAACTGGACGTGGGGCTACTGTCCAAGGCTAGATTTGACCTCCAGAGTCAGGGCTCTCTTACTGCACCACCAGCAATTTAAACCACCCATCAAAAGACTGAACTAAGCAACTAGCATTATGTTCGATGCAATGAGCTTTTATTGAGCAAACTACTATGTGTAGTTGAACAATGAGCAAAGGGTGGAAAATTAAATAATATTAATCACATTTAGAGCTGGTTAGAGCTGCCTCCAGCAGCACAGGGTTCAGAAGCATCAGAATCATTTTGAAACGGGGTCTTCTGATTCCAAGTTCACCACTTATATAATTAGCAGAGCCTCGGGGGCAAAGGTTTGTAGTACCCACTTCCCTTCTCCTACAATATATACTTCATGCATAGTCTGTCTTCCTTAGAACTTGAAGGTAATCACAACACTGTGAGATGACTTCTGATGAATGCTGAGAAGCTTGAACTGATGATCAGTTATAGTGGGGCCCACACTTGTCTTTGCAGCTCTAGCACCAAATAGAGCCCTGATTATACTTTAATACTTTGAGAAAAATTATTTCATCAGTGACATAAGCCATCCACTCACACAGGTGACTACTCCTCTATTATTCTATAACTGAAGGTCTTTGTCAGATGCTGTGGCCGGGGAGGGAAAAAAAGTCATCTGGGGGACAGCTTTTGGGTGATATCTCCCTGGCCTTAGCTGGGCTAGTCCTTGGACAACAAAACACTCAATGTCACTGAACCTGTATTCAATGATCTATCTGAGGATTGCAAACAGTGGGTATTTTGTGCTGAGAGAATTTACTTAAACCAGTGATGAGAAAGAGTCCCTGTAGGTTCCTTCATCTAGGTCATATCATAAGATTTTAAATTTTGAACTAAAGAGGACCTTAGCAAATAAATAAAAAAGGACTTCAGAGGCCATCTAGCTTAATCTCCTCTCTTTGTGGATGAGGAAACTGAGACCACAGGAGTTAAGCAACCTCCTCAATGTCCCACAGCTAGTAAGCACCTTAAACTGTCCTCTGATCCACCTTCCTTCTCCTAGACTAATTTGCATCATAGGGTCATTGCTCAATTTCAAGTTGGAAGGAACCTTCGGGTCATCCAGTCCAACTTAACATGTCCAAAGAGGGGCAATTTGAACCAAAGTCTTCTGTTTCCAAAGCCAGCCCTTTCTTCATTCCAAAATGCTGCTTGTTTTATATGCAGTGATATAAAGTGAGATTCCTTCAGCGGGTTCTGTTGCCCTGGCATGTAGAAAGCACTATTGTCTTTAGCCACCACTTACTCTGATACCTGTATTCCAGACATTAGCAACCGCCCTTCCCTCTCATTCAGTGTCATGACATATCTTTACCTATATATGGATAAGTCTTTGCACGAAAACTCTGCAGGGTAACTTTTCATTCCAGGTCCTGGGAAACCAAAGAAGAAAGTAAAGGATTAAATTCATCCCCTCCAGTTTGGTCCAATTTCTTCCCCCTTCTAAATGCCAGGGGGTGGCAAGATCACAATAACCTCTTAGAAACAAAAACTAAGAAAATCTTCAACTCTTTTACTTCCCCGTGGGTCAATATAAATTTTTTGATCATCATGTTTTCTGACAAAGTAAAAAATCAACTCAAATTCCTCTTATTTAACCACATAAAACAGTCCTAGAAAAGCATACTAAATACACACACACATGTGTGTGAGCGCACACACACATACACACACATCATTTTTCAAAACCTTACCAGGCTGCTCTGGGCTATTTTCAAAAAGCTTCTGCCACACAGTAAAACAAGGCTCACTAATTGGGCACATGGTCTGGGATTTCCTTAAGCCTTCAGGAGAAGGGACTTAGCTATCTCCAACAGATGAGTGGTTTGCCTCTCTTTGAAGAGGGTCATTTCTGAGACACAATAATGAATTGCTTTTTCTAGACCATTTCACTGATTTTTTTAATGTCATAGTCATTTGTACACCTTTGCTCCCCCCACAGCTTAAACTTTAGGAAACACTTGACATAGCAGCCACCTCTAACCATATATGCAACATTCTCGATGACTGAGTCAGGCCCATTTTTTGTCTTCAGTATCTCATGGGAACCTTCTCCCAAACTACAAACTAGCAGGAAACACACTAAACTATTCACTTCACTAGAATTTGACATGGATTCCCAGGGAAATACCTCCTTCTTGCTTAAGAATGTCGTTAGCTTGAATTCTAACTTCGATGACAAAATTGGATGCTATTGTAAAGAGCAAATATTAAAATAAAATAAAATGAGTTACAATGCTAATACTCCTCCCTTGTTTTGAACAGGAACAGAAATACTTGGCAAATCAGTTCGTATTATATTCTCTACATTAGGAGTTTGCATATTTTTTGCAATTGGCTACATGTTGCTGCCCCTGTTTGCTTACTTCATCAGAGACTGGCGGATGTTGCTACTGGCTCTGACGGTGCCGGGGGTGCTGTGTGTCCCGCTGTGGTGGTGAGTGAGACCATGTTCACAGGCATTCCCCTCCAGAGGGGCGCATCTGGAGCTGCGATTTTTAAGATCACCAATTGGGTTGAGATGTTACCTTGTTTTGGGCTTTTTTTTTTTTTTTGCTTGGTGCCTGCTAAGAGCAATGGCCCTTCTATTTTGGAACTAGTTAAACCACATGCTCCATCTCACTGATATGTGTGGTGACTGTGGTTAGGCTCCTCCGTGACTGCTAAAAAGCATCACTCAAAAACCTGGCAAGGTTTTTGGTCTTCTTTTAAGCATACAGGCCTTTTCGTCTTACGCCGGAATGTGCATTATTTGGTAATAATATGAAGTCACATTCATGTAACCTGCAGCCATCCTTTCCGTGGCCTGTCTGTTTTTCTCTTTTATGTGCTATTAGCTTTCCTTTCCACTTTGGTCTTTCTTTAGAAAGACTCTTTTCTGTCTATGAGAACACGTGAAGTCCTTCAGTTTTTCTGTGACAAGATTTTCCATGCAATGTTTCGAGATGTATTTGCTTATCTGCATAGAACAGCAGGCAGAAAGAGAGAGAGAAACAGAAACAGAGTCAGAGATAGAGGGACAATAAGAGAGGCAGACAGAAAAAAGTTTTTAAAAAAAAGAGAGAGAAATAAAATTCTCCTTCTGGCCAGATCTTTTTACAACTCATTTGTTGCCTATTCCCTCTTGAAATAGTATTAGAGTTTGAAAAATGACCCAAAGTTTTGGTGAAATAGAATTCACTTAACAAGAGAAATAGAGGAGGGGGACGAGGGATGGGGTAGTGAATTTAATAGCTTCCTTTGCCTTTTTTTGGCATTTAAGGGAGGCAGGGAAATGAAAGATAGCTTCCTTTGAGCATTGGGTTTGGTGAATGGTTTTGATGTGACTTTTGTGGTTTTATTTCTTTTATTTTTCACATTGAAGCAGGAAGAGAAAGCACCTTGTCTTTTATGAGGGATTTTTTTTAATCCATTAAATTCCCTCACAATTACTCTTGGTTTGGCTACCGCCCAACCTCTCATCAATAACTCTGGAAAGGTGCCTTTGTTGGGCTATGAGACTTTCTTATTCAGCACCATGAAAACTGCTGTCATCATTTTTTTTTTCACGGCTTAATATTTTGTCTAGACCTTAAAGGCTGGCAAGGTTTTTTGGTCTTATTTTAAGCATAAAAGCCTTTTCACCTTACCCTGGAACGTGCATTATTTTATAACAGTATGAAGTCACGTTCATTTAACAAGATGCTACCCACTCTTTTCCTTGGATGTGCCACAGTCATAAATGCAGTCTGGTCCATTCTTTGCCTTCTAGAAAAACTGCTTTCTTGATACAGACTATGAGGGGCTCCACAATATACCAGACTGATAGATCACCAGTCTAAACTTAGTGTGTAGGAGCCAGTAGTATTTCCCCTCCCATGTTTCTCCCAAAGTTTGAAATGGAGTCTGATAAAGCTTAGAAATAAGTCCAATTCTGGGGCAGCTAGGTGATGCAGTGAATAGACTGGCCCTGGGACCAGGAGGACCTGAGGTCCAATTCCACCTCAGACACTTAACATTTACTAGCTGTGTGACCTTGGGCAAGTAACTTAACCCCATTGCCCTACCCTCCCCCCTCCAAAAAGGCAAAAAAATAAAAATATTTTTTTAAAAAAAAGAAAGGAATTCAATTCAGTTGACCCGTTCTTATTCAGAACTCAAGAGCCAAACTTCGTGCTTACTGAACACACTTCATGAACACCCTTCAGGTTAGAAGGCTGTCAAAGTGGACCAACGGGGCAGGTCACAGTGGCATTTTACCCATTTCCTTATAAATGCCCCAGGGAAATCATTCTGCATCCACAATGGCATGTGCATGTCCCCAAGAAGCTCCATAAAGGCAGGCTCTATTTCCACCCCACATTCCCACTGGCTCATTTTGCTGAGCAGGTCCCATTGTAAGAGACCCAAGAGTACCAAGAAATACAAGAAGATATACCTCCTTCATTATTCTCCCTTCAGACCAGGAGCCTCTGGGTCTCTTGCCCCTCTCTCAAGTGTGTTAGAACTCTTCCAAAACCACCTCTTACCAAGCTGGTAGTTAAGGCTAACCTTATAAACCTGACATGTCTGGGGTGGGGATCTTGGGGAGGAAGTCAAGCTGTTCAGAAAGTTTAGAGCTAGAAGGGGACTTTACAGGACATCATTCACAGATGAAGGAGAGGGAATAGCTATTTATTAAATGCTGACTACGTGCCAGGCATCATGCTAAGAACTCTAAAAATATTATCTCATTTGATTGGCACAATAACCCCTGGGTAGTTAGGTGTTATTATGACCCTCATTTTTGAGATAAGGAAACTGAGCAGACAGAGGTTAACTGGCTTGCCCCGATCACACAGCTAGCAACTGTATGAGAGCGGATTTGAACTCAGGTCTTCCTGACTCCAGACCCAGCATTCTATCCACTACACCAACTAGCGTTCTGAGATGAGGAAGCCAAGACCCAGACATAGGTAATAAGAAAAAGAATCAGGAGTCAAATCCATTGTGACCCATGCCTGAACCGAAGTCAGAAGATCCCCAACTTCTGGAAGCCCCGCAGCCATATTTCACAGAATCCATTCAAAGAGAAACTATTTTCTTTTTGCTCTTTAAAAACAACAAAGCCTTTTCCTCTACTTCCTGATTGCTTGCTTTTTGCCTCCACCAGCCTGTAGCATAAAAAGCCTTTTCACCTCGCACTGGAATGTGCATTGCTTTGTCTAGACCTTAAAGGGTGGCATGGTCTTTGGTCTTATTGTGAGCATAAAAGCCAAGCAATGCTACTGATCTCTATGGTGAAGACAAGACCCAAGAGGAAGGCGTCCCTGCTGAATTAACTGACCGGGACTAGTGCTAACATGCCATATGCTTTGGTCAACTGTTGCCTTCGTAGGCTTGGCTTCAAGAGGTGTTTTCCTCTTAATTAATTACAAGCGTAAAGTGTGTGTGTGTGTGTGTGTGTGTGTGTGTGTGTGTTAGTGGGGAGCAGAAGATGTTTTGTTTTGCCTGTATAGGTTATGGATGCCCACATGAAACTATCCAGATGGGGCTAATATAGATACTAGAAGTATATAGGTACTATAGATATTATATAGATAATAGATATTATATAGATAATATAGATACTCTAGCACTGGCTCTTCCCACTCTTCTCCAGGGAAGACTTCAGTTCCTGCCAGCAGGGAAGGCAGAAGGCTGGGGCCAGAGGTTGGCCACTCTGATCTCCTCAGCTAGAGGCGATAGGGGGCTAGAAAAATCTCTGCTCCCTTTAATATCATTAGTCTAAGGAAAGTAATGTTTAGACTTAAGCTACACATCTGACCATTATCCCTTAATGAGACCCTCTTTAATATTTATTCTGTGATGGAACGTTGCTACTACTATTGCTATATCAATAAGGTCTTTGTGGAATGGAAGTTTCCCTTCAGCCCCCACCTTAACACATGTCCACAAATGCTGGGATTTCTGTGTGCACAGCCCAATGGATGCACTCAGATTTACTGACTTCCCTCCTTGACCAGGAAAAGTCTACTTAACTTTCTTCAGTTTGTCTCCTTGGTGGTCCCACTGCCTTGCCCTTGATTTGACTAGAATCTACATAAACTCATCCTTCCTTCTTGATTTGTGTGCTGTTGAGCTGGGTTGCATTTGTGATGCACCTTTCTGAATCCATCTTCTCATGGGGACCTTAGGTCATGCCAGGTGCGTGGAAATAAACTCTGCTCTCCCTGTTCAGCTTGGCACTCCTGAGATGGGGAAGCTGCTAGGCCAGGTGACATCAAGTGTTTTTGCACATTGATGATGGTTGGCAAGGGGAGAAAGTGAATGACTCAGGCAGGTGGAGAAAAGAGAAAGATGAATCTATAGGAGGCAACTCCTTCCTTTTACATATAGAACAAGCACTTATTAAGCGCCCTCTCTGTACCAGACACTGTTAAGCATTTTGCAAGTATTACAATTGTCACAACAACACTAGGTTGTTGCTATGTTATCCACATCTTACAAATGAGGAAACAGGTAGACAGAGGATAAGTGTCTTGCCCAGGGTCACACTACCAGTAACAGTCTGAGGCTGGCTTTGGGCTCAGGTGTTGCTGATTCCAAGCTCAGTACTTGGATATTCCCCCTAGCTGCCTAATGGCAGGCTAAAAACTGCTTTGGTTTAAAGGAAAAAACCCACCATTTTGGTTTTATCCCAAGTCTCTTAATAACCTGTTCTTGCCTCCACATAGCATTCCACAGCTACAGGGGAAGTATGAGTGTATATGGGGCAGACACTGTCTCAGATATTACTCTGTACAATGACAATTATTATCCCAAACCTACTTTGACATGCTACCTCCCTCCAGTAGTTCTGACTCCAATCTGTCTGAGTCTGACAGTCCCAGAAACCCAGACTCATCAGTGTTTCCCCCTCAGAAGCAAAACATTGGTCTAAATAGCACATTCCTAGAGAGTCTTGCTCCTGCCCCAGTGTCGGTGTTTGGCAGCAGGCAAAAGGAATGCCACTGAGAAGAAATGGAGCTATTTCCACTTGTTTCACTGGCATAACTGGGGAAAAGGTACTAGGACTCAGGCCATTACTTTACTCCCCTACTACCCAGTGTTACAAAATCCTAGATCTGGAGCTGCGAGGAGTCAAAGAAACAATCCACTTATAGCCGTGGAAAAATCAGGGCCAGAGAGGTTAAGTCCCTTGCCTAAGGTGACAAGATTATTGAGCCCAAGTTCAGGACTGGATGGATACCACCTTTTTGTCTTATCCCTCAAGTTCACTACTGATTCTTTGTCTCTTCCCAACCTAATATCTCTCCTCCCCTCCTCACTCACTCACTCTTCCTCCTAGACAATCAGGGAATCATTCCTCCCACTCCGCTCTCTCTTACATACTTCCAAACAGTCTCATAGATGCCAGTACTCCATCCTCTCTCCACCACACCCAGGCCTCTAAAATGAATGCCACAAGTTGAAAAGCTGCTTCTCAATTCCCTTAAATATATGTGCATTTTACAACAAGCTCAGGTGCAAGGTTTCTTAGCCTCCAAGTATCCTCAACATCAGGCACCATCCCATTGAACTGTTCGTCCTTCAGGTCCTTCCTAGAGCTTTGTTCTGGGGCACCAAATTTAAAGGCTAGTGACAACACTTATAGTTTTTGAACAGCATAGAAAGCAAAGACTAAGCACCCGGCTAATAAGAATCATTAGTTAAAACCAGATGTTCCCCTAGTGGTGTGCTGAGGTAAGCTTTCTTTTACCCTGCCCAAGCCATTCTTGAGATTTTCTACAAGTAGATTATAACTAACCTTCCCACACACTCACAGGGTGGTATCTCCCCTCCCGATTGAGGACACATTTCATGTCACTTGCCCAAAACACATCTTTATTGCCATCTTTATTCCAGTAAAAAATTCCTACATATGACTTTTGTTGTTGTTCTTTAATAGGTACTAAGTAAGTCATGAGTTCCCTTTGTTAGGTGCTCATCACACAGAACTCAGTATTGCCTTTGTTCTAAAAGGTCTGAGGATTTTAGCTCCTCTAACCTCAGGTTCAAAAGCCTTTGCCATATGCTCAAATTTGTATTATCACGTAGGAGACATGGAAAAAATGTGTCCCTTTGTACCACACTCTAGAGCTGAGAATTCAGCAGAACTGGAGAGCCTCATGGAAAAAGTCCCAAAGCTGCCTACTCACACCAACTGATCTTGCCCAAACATAATCAAATCAGTCATCTGGGATCATGTGGCATCGGACCCCTGCAATTCGTCAAAATGTGGAAGGACAGGATGTGTGTGTATACACATACACATATATGTATATACACATGTGTGTGAACACATATATTGAGTATGTGCATATACACATTTCATATATATACAGGCACATATCTAATCCTTCCATGCTTCCACATATGTGTGTATACACATTTATATGTATACACACCTATGTACTTATATGTGTGTATTATGTATATGTAAACAAAGTATTTATATATATATTCATAAATATGTATGATACCACATATTGCCAAGACCAGGATTTATATTAG
Organism: Pseudocheirus occidentalis; assembly: GCA_028646575.1. Lineage (NCBI taxonomy): Eukaryota > Metazoa > Chordata > Mammalia > Diprotodontia > Pseudocheiridae > Pseudocheirus > Pseudocheirus occidentalis. Next base: position 2,613 of record JAQQSW010011598.1, on the reverse strand, counting down.
CTAAGAACATTGGTCCAAATGTATTTCAATGGCACATCAGTTGTCTGTGCCCAGAGGGGATTGGGTAACTGGTACTGTTTAATAAGGTATAACAGCAGACTGACAGGCTTTTATTTATAATGGGATCTTTTCAAGTTAGCGAATAAACATTTACTAAGCACCTACTATATTCCAGGAACGGTTCTAAGTTCTAGGTATAAGAAAAAAGGTAGAAGAGCTTACAAGCTCCTGGAGAAAGACAGTAAGTCGTTTGCCTAGACCAGAGACAAGGAGGAGAGCTTGGAGGAGGGATGATTTTATGAGGTTGCTATTTCTGGCCAGTTCTCAATTAGGTCCTCACTAGTGCTGGGGCGCCTGGTACTATCAGTAGGAAAACATACCTAATACTTTTTAAAATATAATTTTAATTTCCATGGAAACAATAGTGGGGGGGGAGGAATGATAGTTGGAAACGGGTAAACTGAGAAACTCAGGGGCTAAAATGGGAAAGGAAAAGAATTTAGATAAGGTCAGCAAAAGCTCTGTCCTCCAGTGCTGTGTTTGAGCACTGATGGGGGAGGAAGGTGGGGGTTAAGCCATTCAATGTGCTGTGCACTGCGCTAATCACTCTGTAAAAATTATCCCGTTTGATCCCACCAATATCTCTGAGAGCAAGGTACTATTATTTCCCCCATTTTACAGTTGAGAAAACTGAGGTAGACAATGTTAAGTGACTTGCCCAGGGTCACACAGTTAGTAAGGGTCTGAGGCTGGATTAGAAATTGGGTGCTCTTGGGGTCTTCCTGACTCCAGACTCAATACTGTACCCACTGTGCCACCTCCATGATTTGGGGGCAAGGGTGTCATCAAGACCTGTGATTTCATTCATGTAGGGACACCTGGCAAAGCAGTCTGTCACAACTCATTTTTGCTGATTGTTTGACTCATTTAACATTTTAAAAATATTTTAAGTGCCCACCCTATACAAGGCACCGTCATTCTTGCCCACTTTGAAGTTTGCAAAACAGCGGACATACATTACCTCCTTTGATCCTCAAACAGCCTTATGAGATAGATATTGTCTCACATGTCCCCATATTACAGGTGAGGAAACTGAGTCTTAGAAAAGTTAAGTGGGGGTAGCTAAGTGGCACAGTGAGTAGAGCACAGGCCCTGGAGTCAGGAGGACCTGAGTTCAAATCCAGCCTCAGACACTTGCCACACTTACTAACCATGTGACTTTGGGCAAGTCACTTAACCCCAATTGCCCTCCAAGAAGCAAAAAAAAAAAAACCCAAATTTAGTGATTTCTCTACAATTGTGCAATTAACAATTTAATTTAAACTCAGGTCTCTTGCATCTTTCCAAGTCCCAAACTCTTTCAATCACACCAAAGTGGTGCTCTACAAGGAAGGAATTAACACATAATTCCCACACAGTCCTTCAAAGATACCTAGGTAACCCCTTGAATATCTCACTGGCTACTTATATCTGGTGCTAATTAATAATGTCTCCATCACCCTATGTTTCGGGTTACTCTGGTCTGAATACTCCTAACACCTCTTTAAAGTTTGTATATACCCACTAGCCAAAAGTTTCTGATTAGGAAACATGTGGAGGGAAAAATTCAGAGTTTTTTTCTTAATGAAAGAAAAGTAAATATTGATTTTAACATTTTAATTTTAAATTTAAAATTTTTAAAATTTTAATTTTAATTTTTAAAATTTATTTATTTTGCTTTTGGAGGGGGGAAGGCAGGGCAATTGAGGTTAAGTGATTTGCCCAAGGTTACACAGCTGGTAAGTGTTAAGTGTCTGAGGCTGGATTTGAACTCAGGTCCTCCTGACTTCAGGGTCTGTGCTGTATTCAATGCACCACCTAGCCTCCCCCCAAAATTATTTTTTATGGAGGATAATATTTTCTAAAAAATGTTTTGATTGTCATTATGGAATGGACAGCTTCTGAGAACAAAATAATTAACCTATAAGAACTAAACCCCAAAATCAATTACAGGATTATTCCTGAATCCCCACGATGGCTGATATCTCAAGGAAGATTCAGAGAGGCAGAAGACATAATCCAAAAAGCTGCAAAAATGAATAATGTGATAGCACCAGTCACAGTATTTGATCCTGTAGAGGTAAGCACTCATAGACATTTGCTCTTCTCTGTGATGCCAACCATGTACTCTTTTTTTTCTTCTTTTCTTTTGGAGTGGAGAAGGCAGGGCAATTGAGGTTAAGTGACTTGTCCAAGGTTACACGACCAAGTGTTAAGTGTCTGAGGCCAGATTTGTACTCAGGTCCTCCTGACTCCAAGGCCAGTCCTCTATTCACTGAACCACCCAGCCACCCCACCAAACATGTAATCTTGACTCCTCAACATATCATTATTCTCCTCATACCCAACTGTGTATTGAGCTTTCACTAAATAAAAGGCCCTAAACTTGGTACCCCAAAGATAACTTTGGTACAAGTCTTTGATAGATAGATAGACAGACAGACAGACAGACAGACAGATAGATAGATAGATAGGTAGGTAGGTAGGTAGATAGATAGGTAGGTAGATAGGTAGATAGATAGGTAGGTAGATAGATGGATAGATAGGTAGATAGAATGACAGATAGATAGATAG
>JAQQSW010011597.1:0-12720 GCA_028646575.1 Pseudocheirus occidentalis | reverse complement strand
TCTAATTCCCTTGACTTTTCCTCTAGGAATTTGGATGCTATACTGCTTGGTGCATATATGTTAAGTAATGATATTGCTTCATTCTCAATGGTGCCTTTTAGCAAGATGTAGTTTCCTTCCTTATCTCTTTTAATTAGATCTATTTTAGCTTTTGCTTTATCTGAGATAAGGATTGCTACTCCTGCTTTTTTTACTTTAGCTGAAGCATAATATATTCTACTACATTCTTTTACTTTTACCCTGTGTGTATCCCCTTGTTTCAAGTGTGTTTCTTGTTGACAGTATTGTAGGATTGTGGTTTTTAATCCATTCTGCTATCCACCTCTGTTTTATGGGAGAGTTCATCCCATTCACATTGACAGTTATGATTACTATCTGTGACTTTCCCTCCATCTTATTCCCTCCCTTGTTTATATCTTTATGTCTTCCTTTTCCCTTCCCCTCCTTAAGAAGCTTCCTTTTGACCACCACCTCCCTCAGTATTTCCTCCCTGTGTTCCCCTCCTTTGCCTACCTTTTCCCCTTGCTACTTTTTCCCTTCCTACTGAGCACCCTTCCCTTCCTACACCCCTCCCCTCTTATCCCTCGTACTGCCTGTAGGGCACAATAGATTTTTATTCTTAACAGAGTATGTTATTCCCTCATTGAACCCAAACCAATGCTAGTAAATTTCATATATTGCTCTTCTTCCTCCCTCTTTTCCCTCTATTGTTATGAATTTTTGTGTCTTTTCACATTAGAATCTAAATTCAGCCATTTGTATTGATCCTTCTTTAAATCAGAACCAATGAGAGTAAGGATCATATGATGCTCATCTCCTTCCTTCCCACCCTTCCACTTTAGTATGTTTTTATGCCTCTTCCTGCAGCATAATTTACCATCTTCTGCCTCTACCTTTCCTTTTCTCCCATTACAATCCCTTTCTTTCCCTTAATAGGTTTTTTTTAATCTTCAGATTCATCCAATTATACCCACACCCTCTTTCTGTGTACATCCATTTTAAGTGCCAGAATACTTATACAAATTTCAGTATTGACAGGTATCTGCTTCTCATAAAGGAATGTAAACAGTTTGCTCTTATTGAGTCTCAAGTTATATGCATGTATGAATATCTGTGTATTTATGTGTATGTGTGAATATATGTTTTCCTTGTTTACCTTTTTATGTCTTTCTTGGATCTTGCAAGTGGAGATCAAATTTTCCATTGAGCTCAGGCTTTTTCCTAAGGAAAGTCTAAAAGTCCTTTCTTTCATTAAATGTCCACCTCCTTGCCTGAAAGAAGATGCTCAGTCTTGCCAGGTAGTTGATCCTTGGTTGCAGTCCTAGCTCTTTTGCTTTATGAAATATCACATTCCATTCCCTTAGATCTTTTTATGTAGCATCTGCCAAATCCTGTGTAATCCTGGCTGTAGTTCCACAATATTTGAATTGTTTCTTTATGGCTGCATTTGGTATTTTCTCCTTGATCTTGTGGCTCTGGAGTTTGGCTACTATATTTCTTGGAGTTTTCATTTTGGGATCTCTTTCAGGAGGAGATGGGTGAATTATTTCGATAACCATTTCTCCTTCTGATTCTATGACCTCATGACAGTTTCCTTTGACAATCTCTTGGAGGATGCTGTCCAGGCTGATTTTTTCATCATGGCTTTCTGGTAGGCCAATAATTCTTAGGTTATCTCTCCTGGATCTGTTTTCCAGGTCAGTTGTTTTTCAAGTGAGCTATTTTGCACTTTCTTTTAATTTTTCAATCTTTGTGTTTTGTTTGACTTACTCTTGTTGCATCATAGAGTCCTTAGTTTTAATTTGTCTCATTCTAATTTTTAGTGAATTATTTTCCTGAATTAGTTTTTGGAGTTCCTTTTCCATATGTTCAATTTTCATTTTTAGGGAGGTATTTTTCCAGTTAGATTTTGTACCTCCTGTCCTAGTTCCTCAGTTTTACTTTTTAAAGATTTGTTTTCTTTAGTGAGTTTTTTTTTCCAGTTTGGTCACTGTATATTTAAATTTATCTCCTACCTCTCTAATTTTGTTTTTAAAATCCCTCTTGAGATTCTCCAAGAATGCTTTTGGGGCTTGAGACCAATTCACATTTCCTTCTGGGATCTCTGGTGTGAGTATACAGTCTGTGTTGCCTTCTGAATTTGGTTGTTCTTGCTCACTATAAAAAGATTTGATTATCCTAGCCTTTGCAGTCTCCTTCTTCCCCATTGTGAGCACCTATAACCTGGATTTTTAGAGTGGATATCCGCTTCTGGGGTGCTGAAGTATTGAGCTTCTCAGGCTGGGAGGTAGGGGTTTGGTAGCTGTAGGCTCCGAGTATGTAGCCTGAGGCCAAGGCCAAGACTCTCAACGTTTCCCCTGAGTAAGCCTTGAGGCTTACAGAGTAACCTATTGGGGGAGGGGGGGTTGGCTCCTTCAGGTTTCCACTTTTGTGTCTCTGAGCTACAGTTCAGGCAGGCTCAGAGCAGGCTACAGCTGAAGGCCAGAGGCAGGGCAGAGCTGCAGTTTGCTGATTGGCCAGGTGGTAATAAAGTACACCTGGATTTTTCTTGTTAGGGCTTGCTGGCTCCACCCTCCTGCCCTTAGACTCTGTACTGTCTTCCTTCCCCTTTCCTCAGCCATGCCCAAGTCTGAGGCTGTTTCCATTAATTCAAGATTTTACTCTGGGTGGGACGTTTAACTATGGACTTTTCTGAGTCAGGGAGGGAGGATCAGAGCAACTAAACTTTATTCCCCCATCTTGACTTCCGGACATTTGGGTATATAATTTTAAACATCCAGGTTGTCCCAGGAAAAGCTGTTGACCCTGCCGTGGGCCTCAAGTTTTTTCCTACCCATTTAGAATATCTTCTGTCCTGTGGTGAGACGGCTGCAAATCCCTTCTGCTGGGTGAGTCTGCTGGCTGGCTGGGGCTTCTTCTCAGTCTGCCCTACGTTGCTCTCAGTTCCATACTGGCGCAGCTCCTGTGTGCTCCATGTTCTCCTTACCCAGACCTGAGTAGGCACTTTCTTGGGCTGGGAATCTGCCATGCTCAGTCTCACAGTGGGTTCTGTCACTCTTAAATCTGTTTAAATTCATTTTTTAGCCTTTAGCTACAGAATTGTCGGAGGACCGTGGAAAAGCTACTGCTTCCTTTCCGCCATCTTAGCTCTGCCCCTTCAAAGTTGTATCTTTTTATCAGCAGCCACCTGATCCAGGCCATACCCCACAAAAGAATCTGCATTCCAACACATCTCCTTGGTGGTTATCCAGAATTTAGTCAGAAACCTCTAGTGGTAGGAGAGAGAAAGGAGGGGAGAGGTCCCTTATTTCCTAAAGTATTTGATTATATTTGAAGATATAAGCTACAATTTTATAAATATATAACATATGTTTTATATAACACATAGAATATAAAATAAACTTTCCTTTTCTCAATTTCCACATTGGACTAAATGACCTTATAGGTACCTTCTAACTCTTGCAGTCTATGTATGTTACAAAGTAGTGGTGTTGACAATAAGCAATATGAATTTAGAAGAGAAAAGTATTCAAGGATTCAGTAAAAAGTCGCCTCCTCCAAGAAGATTTTTCTTACTCTCTCTATCCCATTAGAAATGATCATTCTCTCTATGCCTTGTCTTTAAGTGATCTTTTTAGTTTCAATGAATTCAAGTATCATCTCTGTGTAAATAACACCAAAGCTGCACCATGAATTGTCTATCTCAAACTCTACATGTCTAAAACAGAATTCATTATATTTCCCCCAAACTCTACCCCTCTTCCTAACTTCCCTGTTTCTGTCAAAGACAGAACCATCCTTCCCGTTCCCTATAGTGAAAACCTGAGAGTCATTCTCAACTGTTCACTATCCCTTACTTCCCCTCCCAAGTCAATTGATTGACAAATCTCATTTATTGTACTTCCTCAAAATCTCTGCTATCCCTCTACTTCGCTCTACTCACCCTTACATTAGTTCTGGCCCTCAACATCTCTCCTCTATATAATCATGGTATTCTATTAAATTATTACCTCTGCCTCAGCCTCCCCTCTTCAATGCATTTCATAGCTGCCAAATTGATATTCCTAAAGCTCAGCCCTGAGCCTGTCTCCTCTCTACTCAAAAAGCTCCAGTGACTTCTATTATCTCTAGAATAAAATACAAATTCTTCTGAGTGGCATTTAAAACACCTCACAATTTGTCTCTAGCCTACTTTTCCAAGCTAATTATTCATTTCTTTTCTCTATACTTTCTATATTCCAGCCAAACTGGTTGATAGCAATAGCACCTATTAGTTCTTCCTTGTACATAACAATCCATCTCCTATCTCTGTGCCTTTGCATGGCACTTACCTAAAATATTCTCCCTTCTCACCTCTTTCTCTTATCATACCTAGTTTCCTTTAAATCTCAGTCTAAGTTGACACAACTAAGTTGACATGACTAAGTTGAAGGACATGAGTCCTTCAGCTGCTAGTGTTGTTTTCCATTAAAAAAAAAATACTGGTTCTCCGTATCTCACTGAGGCTAGAAATGAATGTAGTGGTTAATCATAGACCCATTCCCATCAATGATTGGCACAGGAGATTTAACAGGATTTATTTTTTTCATCCCTGTGCCAGTTCAAACCTCCTTAATTAGAGACTGGACCTCACCAAATTGATTCTGGACTTAGTGCCAACACCCAGTTTTCTGAGGCTACTGCAGTTCAGGACTCTTGAGCTAAAGAATCAACTTTTACCTTCTAAGTAGCAGTGAAATGCTGCACTTTAGCATACCCATTTTAATATTTACTTTTAATACATATTTTAAATTTATATATGTGTCTACATGTGGTTTCCCCCAATGTAAATTTCTTGAAGACGAGGATTATTTCATTTCTTTCTCAGTCCTCAGCACCAAATAATGCCTCGTATGTAGTAATAATTTAATAAATATTTGTCAAACAACTGAAGAAGGAGTCCTCTTTTCACACAGATACCATCTTAGTTCAGGCCCCTAAAGCCTGTTGCCCAACCTAATATAATAGCCTCCTCCTAACTGATTTCCCTGCTTCCAGTTACTTCCTTTCCTAATGCATCCTCCACACGGTTGCCAGAATAAATCTTCCTAAAGCAGAGGTTTGACTATATCATTCTCCTGTTCAGAAGTGTTTGCTACGGCCTCTAGGAAAGGGATTGGCAAACTACAATCCAAGCACGAAATCCAGTTTGGCCTGTTGGCCAGAGTTTGCTGGCCCTTACTAGGAAAAAATAAAAACTTAAAATTTGGCACTTAAGGTCTTCCACATTTCAACGCCTGTCTACTTTTCCAGCCTTATTTCATATTATTATCCTTCAAAAAATCTATATTCAACTAACCCAGTCTACTTGCTGTTCCTCAAGCTCAACGTTGTATCTCTGACCTTTATCTAGTTATACAAATTAACATTCCACTAATTCCTTATTCCCAGCTTCTTTCCCAGCCCAGGTGTCACTTTCTCCCTAAAGCCTTCAGTCATGTTACCAGCTGTTTGTGCTCTTTCTCCTCCACTTACCTTGTATTATACTAATATGAGAACTTAATATATTCCACAGTGGTTAAGTTATTTGCAAAGAGAAACTGTTTCTTTTGATCTTTATGTCCTTAGCACCTAGCATAGTGCCTTGTCCATATTAATAATAAAATTAACTGATATTTATATAGTGCTTTTACATACATTCTTTTGTTTTCCCTCCACAGTAACCCCAATATATATTATTATTATTCCTATTTTACCCATGAGGAAACCTTTAAAGTTAAGTGACTTACCCAGTCACATAGCTAAAAACGAATCAATCAATAAACATTTCTTAAGTGCCTACTATCTGCCATGTACTATAAGCAATGGGAATACAACAAGAGGCAAAAGATAATCCTTGTCCTCCAGGAGCTCACAGTCTAATGGAAGAAATTATAAGCAAACAAATATATACAAAGCAAGGCATGTACAGGATGAATAGGAAATAACAGAGAGAAGGCGCTAGAATTAAAAAGGAGTGGGAAAGACTTCCTGTAAAAGATGAGATTTTATTGGGGACTTAAAGAAAGCACAAAAAGTCAGTAGGCAGAACTGAGGAGGGAGAGCATTCCAGGCATGGGGACAGGCAGAGAACATGCCCAAAGCTGAGGGATGGAGTGTCTTGTTTCTGGGACAACCAGGAGGCCTGCATCATTGGATGAAGAGTAAGAGTCCAGGAGTGAGGTACAAGAAGACTGAGAAGGTAGAAGAGTGCTAGGCAATTAGGTGGCAGGGTTTAAATTCAGAGACTTGAGTTTAAATCTAGCCTCAGATTGTATGACCCTGGGCAAGTCATTTAGTCTCTGTTCATTTTCATTTCCTCATCTATACAATGGATATAATAACAGCACCTATCTCCCAAGATAGGGAAAGATCAAATGAGATAATAATTGTTAAGTGCTTAACACAATGCCTGGGACATAGCAAGTGCTATGTAAATGTTAGCTATTATTATTGAAATTATAGGTTTCAAAACTCAAACTGATCATTTTGTATTTGGTCCTGTCAGTGATAGGGAGCCATTGGAGTTTATAGAGAAGAGAGTGACATAGTCAGAAGAAAACAAGTCTTCCAGTACTCAATCTAAAGTTCTTAGTAAATATTTATGGTCCTTCAAAGTCATACAATACTGTATGGGTATGATGGTAAATGTTTAACAAAATATGTCTATGTACATATTTACATGTGCATATAAACATGTATGCACACACATTATGTATACACAAAAACAGAGACTTATTTAAAATTTTAATCTGAACTTAACTTTAAATTTTTAATCTGAATTATTAACATTTTCTTGTCTAGATAATCAACCAAACAACAAATCAAGTCCTTATTTGTAGTGTTTCCGAGATATAAATGCTCACCCTGAAAAGTTAACAATTGGTCCTCACCAGTACAAATTAGCTCCAGCACACCCTTGCTTAGCTGCTAAACTATGAGAATTCCTTTTGTCCTATGGGATTTTCCATTACTGGACCCAAGAGAAGCAAGGAAATGATTTATGTACTAAGTTGTGACTCTGTGTGCAGCCATGCTTCTGGCCTGCATAGAGTTCCATCAAAAAGATAGCTTGTAGCCTGCCCTTATGTTTCATTTTCTGTATCTGCATGAGTGTTCTACCCAATAAATCCGCATTGGACCGATTTTAAAAGGCAGAAGCAAGAGACTTTTTCCTTCTCTCACTTATTCTGCCTTAGGTCACAGATTTATGTAAAGTCATTTGTGATGGGAGGTCACCTGGTGTCAATGAGACATAACTAGGCATCAGAAGTCCTTGATATAAGTCTCAGCGCAGCCATTTACTATGACTGTCAGCAAGTCACTTAACCTTTCTGAGGCTCAGTTTCCTCATCTGTAAAATGGAGATTAAAAAAGTTCATATTTACATAATATACTTTCCTTACAGAGAAAGAAACTGAGAACATGAGACAGTAAATAAATTATTCAAGGTCACACAAAGCAGGTATTTGAACTCAGGTCTTCAGCTGCAAAAACTGATGTTCTTTTCAAACCACCTACCTACTTCACAGGGTTGTTATAAAGAGAGTGTTGAAAGCTGCATGAATATCAGCCATTGAAGGAACACAAAAAATGACATTATAGTAAAGTGAAAATAGAGTTTTAGGTGAGAGCTAGCATGACATATGTCTTTCCTCCTGCCACTCAGTTCTATATAGCCTCCTTAAGCCAAATGAGACAAAGCCCCATAGTGAAACTTAGAGATCATAGGCAATGTTTCCTGGATCTGATACAACTTCAAAATAGTAATTTATGGCTCAATTTCTCTGTATATAAGAATTTTAATTCTGGTAATCTAACCCCTAGTTCTAAATGAGATAATGCTCATCATACCTCTTTGGCTTCTCACATGGAAGTCATTTGATTAACATAAATTATAAAATATGTTATGAACAGACTCGTGTTTCATAATCAACACATATTTACTTACACATTCTATAAACACATACACACAAAAGAAACAAAAAGACTTCTTTCAAAAAGGAGACCACGAAGGATTATGGCCTCTTGGAGTACTATTGTGTTTACAGATGTGAATTTTTTTGCTCAGATGTTCCATATTCAGGGGCCACCTAGGCAAATCTGTCATTAGTTATGCTCTGTTCCCCCCACCCCCTACATTTTGATATAGACTCCCTTCTTATCAATTCCCCTGCCTTCCATTTTCATTTCCCCTTACCCAGGTCTCTTCTTTTTCTGTAATAACCATCTTCAAGACCTTTCTAATTTATTTCCCATTTCAAAATGTATTTTCCTACCTCCCATTCTTCCAGGGCAGAGATAATTATAACTAGCATTCTTATAGTACTTTAAGATTTGCAAAGCACTTTACAAGTATTATCTCATTTTATCCTTTTAACAACCCTGGGAGATAGGTGCTATGATTATCTCCAGTTTACAGATGAAGAAATTGAGGCAGATATGAAGTGATTTACCCAGGGTCACAGAACTAGTGGTCACAGAGCATGAGGTCACATTTGATTTCGGATCTTCCTTGCCTCCAGGTCCCTGAAACTTTTACTAGAAACAGTCTAATCCCACCTCCATCCTTCCCATACATATCAGGCCCCTTCTCTGCCTAGGGAAAAAAAAACTAAGAAGATTCCTGGGTCTCGGCATTAAAAAAAAAATCAGCCTTTTGTATCTGTAGTTTGTCTTAATTGAAGCCCTAAGGTCCCAGACTCCATCTTCACACACAGACACATTCAGTCTCCATCCTCCTACCCACCCAGAACTTGACTCTCCAATTAGTGATCTGATCTTTTTCATAAATCAATATTACACTTGTAAATAGTCATATCTGATTTGGAATATAGGCATTATGTTCTATGATTGCCTATACCAAAGTTCCCAGAAGGTGGCAGTGTTACATGGATCAGAAATTATCTCCAAATGAATACTCCTGTAGTAAAAGACATTAACTCTACTCCAGCAAAAAGACAATATAGACTAGAAGCTAGTCTGAGCCATAATTTTTGTTCTTGGAGGAAGAAGCATAAAATGCCCCTTTGTCTGGGTAAAACTGCAGGAAACATCATCTGTATCAACTTTATAATACATGATATTGATGACATAATAAAACAAATTCAATTGAGTAGCCATGGGCAAACTACTTATTATAATGGCCATTAGATGCAAACAAATGCATATACTAAAGTCTTTCACGCTCTAAATTTCAATGCTCTGAGGCAAGTGCCTAGTTATAGTTCTGAATCTTGTTAAGGCCCTTTGGGCCAGGAGACTATCTGCTACTCACACAGATATGCTGGTTCATATATATCCAGCTTCACATTGTGATAGAATTGAATAGTCTATGTTTCATGTTCAATACAGAAATTTGGTCATCTAATTCTAGGCTCTTTACTTGAATGAATACAGATAGGTTTTACTTATCTATCTGTCGTTTGCTCTATCTCCTATTCTTCATTTATTTGAGGATTTCATTCGGGCATCAAAGACCCACCATATTAAGTACTTCATGAACTGTAAAATGATATTTTAAAATATAACATAGCATCATTATGATTCTGGGGGGAGGGCTAGGAAATACTGTAGTAGTGAGTTATACTTAGATTTCTGAAAATTTACTATAATTATTAAATTAAGATTTCTAATGGCCTTTTCAATTCTAAGATTGTGATTTTTATGACATAATAGCTGATACCTTCATACTACTTTGAGGTTTGCAAATTGCTTACATATATTATGTTATACATGTGCATGTATATATACATAACATGCATGTCTACGTTGCATTATATACATGCACATATATGTATAAATATAAAAATCTCCTTTGAATCTCATAACAACTTTGAGGTAAATACTGCAGTATTTGTTTCTAAACATTTTGTGTTATAGTTTCTTTTGGCAGTCTGGTGAAGCCCAGAATGTTTTTAAATGAATAAAACAGAATACATAGACAAGGAAACTGGTTACATTAGCATATAGCTTTTTTATTTTATTTTATTTTTTAGTTCACAGACCTCACATTAAGAATCCCTGGGATCCGAACTTGGGTCTTTCTGATTTCAAGTCTAAAACTCTATCCACTATACCACACTGCCTCTAACAACATCTACCCCAGACTAGAGGAAAATTTTGCCACCTCCAAACCCATAAGTCACTTTTGTAGTTATCAAATGGGTTATTTTAATGCAACAAGTATAGACCAGCTTCTCACCAGGTTAGGACTTGGCAAAGCCCTTTTGCAGTACTTTGTGTCCACACAGCCAAACAACTAATAATTTGATAAGTTGTCCCCTATGTTTAGTGAGTTCTTAATTTGTTCTAGGTAGTTTCTTTCTCATCTTCCTACCAAGAAAGTGAATTCCATCCTGCTGATTAATAACAGCCCAGTCAATAAGCATTTATTAAGGCCTCACTATGTGCCAAACAGAGTGTGAGGCTTTGAGAGTAAAAAAGAAGCAAAAGACAGTTTCTGACCTCAAGGAGCTCACAATCTAATGGTGAGACCACAAGTAAATAAATATGTACAAACAAGCTCTCTACATGATAAACAGGAAATAATTAACAGAGGGAAGGCAATAGAATTGTAAGGTTGGGAAATGCTTCCTGTGGAAGGTAGGATTTTATATGGTATTTAAAAGAAGCCAGGGAGGCCAGCAGAAGGGGGACAGCATGAGAAAATGCCCAGATCCAAGAGATGTCTTGTTCGTGGATCATCCAAGAGGCCAGTGTCACTGGATGGAAGTATATGTGGCACAGAATAAAATGTAAGAAGCCTGGAAAGGTTGGAGAGAATTAGATTATGAAGGGTTTTGAATACCAAACAGGATTTTTGTATTTGATCCTGGGGGCAATAGGGAGCCACTAGAGTTTATTGAGTTGTGGCATGACAGGGTTCGACCTGTGTTTTAGGAAAATCACTTTGGTGGCTGTATGGAGGATGGAGTGAACTGGGGAGAGACTTGAGGCAAGCAGATCCATCAGAAGGCTATTACATAGTCCCAGCATGAGGCAATGAGTGTCTGTGCTGGAGTGGCAGTAGTATTGGAGGATAGAAAGGAGGATATTTGAGTGATATTACAAAGATGAAATAGGTTTGGACAACAGATTGAATATGAGGGGTGAGACATGGTGAGGAATCATGGATGACACCTAGGTTGTGAGCATGAGAGACTGAGAGGATGGTGTTGCCCTTCTCATTTATGGGGAAGGCAAGAGGTAGAGAGGTTTTAGGGTGAAAATAATGAGTCTAGTTTGGGACATATTGAGTTTAAGGTGTCTATTGGATATAGATGTTCAAGATATCTGAAAGGCTTATGGATAAGAGAGATTGGAGATCAACAGAGAGGCTAAGGCAGGATGGGTAGATTTGAGAATCAGCAGAGACATGGTAATTAAATCCATGGAAGCTGATGAAATCAACAAGAAGGAAAAATGGTATGGGGGTGGGAAGAATTGAGGCAGAAGATGATGGACAACTGCAATTAGAGGAGGTAATATGGATGAGGATCCAATAAAGGAGACAGGTTAAGAGGGCTCAGATAGGTGGGAAGAGAACCAGGAGGGAGCCTAGAGAGAAGAGAGTATCAAGGAGGAAAGATTGATCAACAGTGTCAAAGGTTGAAGAGGAGAATATTCTGCTCACTTCTGTTTTTTATTTTTTGCAAGAATCCCTCTTTTATTGACAATTCACCTTTTTGCATTGATGATTAGGCCCAAATTTGCAGGGTATGATTTGGGGTTTTGAACTCCTTTGAGTTGGGGCACATACTAGTCTTTTTCCTTCTGTGATTTCCTGTGGGTATCTTGGGTTATTAGAATTACTTTTCCTTCATATGTTTTAAGACCTTTTTCTTGCAAAATAGGTTGTTTGTAATAAGAACTGTTAAATTCAAGTCCTGAAGTATGATGAACAGAGTTTTCTCTTTTGCCTTCTTCTAATGGCGATCTGTGCATTGTCTTGAAATTGAATGCTTGAAAAGCATTCTTTGTTGCCTGTGTGCAGAGGTTCTGGACAACTTTCTGTATTGCAGAGCTTTAAATTATAGACTCTTTCGATTCCTCCCTTGTCACCCACCCCCACTAGAAGGACAAGCGATTCAATACAAGCAAATCAGTGTGGATGTGTGATTATACAGGACATCTTCATAGTGGACATATTGTGACAGTGATCATATGTCCCTCCTTCCTATCCCTCCACCCCTTGTTCTGTTCTCTACCCTGTCCCTGTCCCTTTACTGAAGTGTGTGCTTCCAGCATTCCTCCTCCAGACCCTGCCCTCCCCTCCATCATCTCCCCTCTCATCCCCATGGCCCCTATTCTCCTGTGTGGCATGATGTCCAGTTTAGCGTTTATGCCATTTCTTCCCTAAGTCAAATTCAATGAGAATAACTGAAAGTAAAGTTGTAACAGTTATCCCTTGCCTCTTCTATATGGAATAATTAGCCCCATTTTGTGTCTCCCTGTCTCTTCTCATTCTAGTCTTCTCCCACCTCAGAATTTTGCCTTTTAAAGTATCATCCCTTCATATTCAATTCATCCTATACCTTTTATATACACATATACACTCATGCTCAGATATGTATTCACACACATATATAGCCTCCTATTTAGACATATGTGTAAGTACACTTATATATACATTTGTATTCCCCTCCTCTATCCTCATACTCAGAACAGTTTCCTAAGTTACTATTATCGTTTTTTCCATAT
>JAQQSW010011596.1:0-12720 GCA_028646575.1 Pseudocheirus occidentalis | reverse complement strand
AAATTCTCCTGCTTATAAGCACTAGCCTTCTCCCAAGTCAACAGGGGAGTTCACACCTTTTCACCAATGGACAGAGTTCTATACTTAGCCCTAAGTATCTGATCTACTTAGCCCTAAGTATCTGATCTACTTAGCCCTAGATATCAAACAAATTGATTACCAATACACCACCCTACACACAGCTCTGACATTCTAGGTTATAAAGTCCTTCTCTAGCTCTGACATTCTATGTTCCAAGATCCTTGTCAACTCTGTTCTGAAATGTTTTCTGTGTTCTAAACTCCCTTCAAGCTCTAAGACTCCAGGATTTTTTGTCCAAGAGAGGAAGGACAGCATTTATGGACATCAGTATTACCACCATTTCAATGGAAACAGTGGAAGTTGGAGCACCATGGGGTCCCTGTGCCAATGAATGGTCACTGCTTCTGTCTAGGATCAGACTTTGGTCCTCTATCATCCCGTGCCAGTGTCTCCATAGCCCCTAGTCCACTTTTATTTTTCTTCCAAACCTCCTTTGGATCCCTTCCCTGAAGGGTCTTTGGTAGAGTAGTCATAGGGTTGTGCTGGGACAACCTTAGCCTCCATGACAATGGCTCAGTGGAGATGGCCTAAAACCTATTACCCAACCTTGTAGGGACTTCTCAATGGATGGAAAGGCACCAGTAAAAGACCAAAGCTTGGTTCTAGGTGCATCATTGTTCCCTGAGCTGATGATTGGTACAGATAAAGAAAGTATGGCCCTGAGAGCTTGATTTGCCCAAGGCCACACAGCTAGGAAGGGTCTGAGGTAGGATAGAATGCAGACTTTATTCTCTGAATCACACTGCCTGTTCTAGCTCTTATGATTTTGGATAAAACAGTTCTCTGCCTAAGATTCAGCTTCCTCATCTCAAAAATGGGGATATTTATTAATTGGTGCCAGCCTGACATCACTGAGTAGGTGCATGATTGAATCTTAGAGTAAAGTACAAATGGACTTATCACTATGACTTTTAATAAAAGTGAAATCTGACTTTTATTCAGCATTTTAGGATTCCAAAAGATTTTAGGCTTTATTTTTCCACAAAATTAAACTCACCATATGCTAATCAAGCACTCATTTTGTTTCAGACATCCCATTCTTTGGAGGAGAGGTGAAGACAAAATGATAAATCATGCCTGTCCTCTAAGAGTTTCCATTCTGCTGGGAGAGGGTGAAACATCTAAGCAGCGAGTCTAGTACTCCAATGGACCTACAGCCTCAGTAATGTTGACATCATCCTCAATTATGAAGATAACAGCCCATCATGTAAGAGCCTCATCCGTGTCCTCCCATCACAGGAGGGTCACCTAACATGAGAAGGGGTCTTCCTTGCTTCCTCTCGACACTGCCAAGGTACCCAGGGGAGCACACGGGCCTCCATAGCTAGGCTATCAGTTTTGCCACATGGCGAGCACAACTTTCACACGTTTCTTAAATAACATCCTTCTTCCCCTGATTGACTGATTCTGTTTTCCCTTTGTAGATTCCTCTTTGTTCTATGTGGCAGCCTGCTCATACCCAGCATACACCTCTTCTTTGACCTCTGTGAGATATTCATTTTTAATTCCTTGGAGGCTGTAGTATTCTATGACTCACAGTCATTCAACCACCCTGGGAGAATCTTGGCATTGAGAATGTGAGCTTTTATTTCAAGGAGACATTTGGGGTATTTAAAAGAGCTTTGCATTTCCCAAAACAAATAAGTCTATTCTCTTTCTGTTTAATATTGGGCCCAACTTGAGGTCATTTACACTGTCTGATGAAGATAGACAGACTGAGAGAGAGAGAGACAGAGATAGACGGGAAGACAGAGACAGAGAAGCAGAGAAAAACAGAAATGAAAAAGAATGTATAAGAGGCAGAGTCACAGAGACAGAGAGACATAAGGAGGGAAAAAAGAAGAGAGAGCAAGAAGGCAAAGGGAGGCAGGGAGAGACAGAGACTGAGAGACAGAGATTGAGAGACAGAAACAGAGACAGAGAGAAAGAGACCGAGCATAAACACTTGTGCACAATGTAGGTTGCCTAACAATAATCTAGATGGTTAGGCATTTTTGGTCTACTTGATTTTTTTGGTCCCAAACTCTCCTGTGTGGTTACAAATCATGTCATTCAACAAATATGCATTGTGCCATATGCCAGGTACTTTTCTAAGCCCTGAGGAAACAAAGAAAGGCAGCAAACATGGCCTCTTTCCTCAGAAAGCTAATATTCTAATGGGGAGACACCATGTCCATACAAGGCATGCCCAGGAGTCTGCAGTGTTCTGAAGCTTGGTGTAACAGGCACAATGTCATCCACAAAGAAGAGAATCTGCACGGGTTGTCCTGCATGGAAGACCACTCTTCCATTTGGACCCTCTCCTCCATCTCTTCTCTTGTGGTAACAAACACCTACAACAGGCTTCCGTCACCCCGTTTTGCACCTGAGCCGATACTGATGACCAGAGAGCTGCTGAACAAGGTTCTCTCCTCTTCTCTTTTAAGAAATCTTGAATCATTTTAATTCATATGTAGGCAATTTCCTGTTACTGTAGAGCCTCCAAAGCTTTATCAAATCAAATGTCATTTTATATCCAACAGTTCACAACTCAGTGAGACCTAGTATTCTCTCCATCTTTCCATCAGTTATGTGATGGGAAGATGTGAGATGTCGCTTGCAAAGACCTTTCCGCTCCCTACTAGTACCTTTTCCAGTGATGCCTTTAATGCAGGCAGTGTATATTAATCTCATGAAAATGTGCATAGGTGTCAAACCAGGACTAGTGCTTGGTAGTGATGGGTATCTATTTTCCTAGTATAAAGTCCAAGAGTATTTTTTATATTTTGGTGAAATATCACAGAAATCAAGCTTCAAAACTGCTAGAAGTCATCTTATGCAAACCCTTCATTTTACCAATGGAGAATCCAAGGCCAACAGAGGGTAGGTCATTTGCCTAGGTTTAAATAGCCAGTAATCCACAGAGGCAGGTGCTTTGACTCCAGAACCAGCTATCTCCACAGTACCATCCTGATCCCTTTCTCCCCTGAGTCTTCTAAACCAAGCCTTCAATGGTGTCTCAGCTTGTTGCCTTCAGCCTGGATCTCTTGTCTAGATTTTTTAATTCTATTCAGTATCTTTCTACATTTTATTTAAACAGATTCATGTTGAACTGAAGGATTTACACATTTGTCCTACAGTCACTAAGGAGTCACTGCAAGTGCTTTGGCAGGAAAGTCCTCCTTGTTCTATAGTTCTTTTGCACATAGGTTAGATTAGAAGCCGTTGGAAGGGATCTCCCTTCCAAACTTCAGTTCTGTCACTCAGATTACAAAACCATCCAGGCAACGGGTGAGAAGGGCCTGAAGGACAGTGGTAGACGCTTGAATAGTGAGAAATAAATGGATATGAGAAATATCATGGAGGAAGAATTAATAAGACTAATGTGACATGGGGAGGGAAATGGGAAGATCCTGCTTTGAAGCTTTCTTGTAGCCCAGAAGCATCTCTGGCTCTAAAAGTCTGATGCCACAGAGGACAAGCTGTGACAGGTTCTCACCAGCTGGAGAGGCCTTGAGTATGACCCTGTGATGGATTATGGGGCTGTCATCCAAGGACCAGCTAGGCTAAGAGTGGAAATTTTTATCACCAAGGTGGGTAGAGAGCAGAGCGTTTCTCATTTTCAGCTAGGATACATTATCAAATTCACCCAGTAACCTGTACAAGGCAGTAAGGTAGCTCAGTGGAGAGAGCACCAGGCCTGGAGTCAGGAAGTCTCATCTCTGTGAGTTCAAATCCAGCCTCAGACATTTACTAGCTGTGTGACCTTGAGCAAGTCACTTCACCCTGTGCCCCTCATCTATAAAATGAGCTGGAGAAGGAAGAATTGCCCACACAAATGAAATAACTAATTCTTCAAGTAAGCAAGTGCTCTTGTTCATGTCTGCTACCCAACCTGGAATGCCTGGAACATACTTCCTCCTCCTTTTTTGAATTTTTCTACATCTTGTAAAGACCCAGGCAGGTGGTACAGGGACTGGAGCTCTGGCTGTAGAGAAAGAGAGACCTGAGTTCCAGTCCTGCTTCTGACACACCCTGGCTATGTGACCCTGAAGAAGTCACTTAGGGGGACCCACCTCTCAGTGCTCCAGGCAACTCTCCAGACATAAATTCTAGAGAAGACACTGACATATGTTGGTAAAATGACTTTCCTTGACCTGGAATTTCCCATACCAGTGCTCTCTCTCAGGGTCAGTACTCACCCCTAGCTCTTTTAAAGAACAACTCAAATGCCAGCTCCCCCAGAAAGTCCTGTGGATCCCTGTGTCAACAGAAGTCTTCCCCCACAGGGTTCACAGAGCTCTGTGCTTTGTGCTCTGAAGAGCTCATCATGCATTGTGCATAACAGTAATCTGTCTCTATCGGTGTCTCATTTCTTTACTTGACTGGTGAGTTCCAATAAACCCTTTCTACTTTGCGAAGGGCTTTAAAACACCCTTTATTAGTTAGCTGATTTTCCACTTCACATTTAAGGGGAAGAGGGAAGAGAGAAAAATGAACCAACAAAGACAAATGGCTTAGAAAGCTGAGTTGGGCTCCGTAGGTGAAAATTCCCAGAGACATCCAGAATCAAAAGATAATTAACACAAATACATGTTTGACCAAAAGCCATTCTCAAATATACAAGTGGCAAAACGATTTGAATAAACAGTTTTCAAAGGAAAGATTACAAACTAATAACTATGAAAAAAATGTTCCAAATCTTTCAAAATAAGAGAAATGAGCACTAAGGTGACTGGGATTTTGCTTCACACTCATCAAATTGGCAATGGGAAGAGTCGATTCAGGAGCTCCGTGAGAAGGCAGGATCATCGGTATCCTCTCGGTGAAGCTGTGACTTCCTCCAGCTGTCCCTGAAAAGCATTTGGTTCAGTGCTTGAAACATATCTAAGCTCCAGGAACGTAATGGAATGTGACCCTGCTGTAAGAACTGACCAATATGATGAATACTGAGACACATGAGATGATTCAGATAAACTCATACAAAAGAAAGCAAGCAGAGTCAAGAAAACAACATATTCAATAATCCCAACAATGTGAATGAAAAGAGGAAGCAGAAAACAACTGGAAGTGAATGTTGCACAGTCACAAACAAAAAGCTCGGTCCCAGAGAAGAGACAGGAGAAGAGACTTCAACATGTTCCTGTGCAGGGCTGGGACGGTCTCAAGGGGCACCATTTTTAATGTGTTGATTGGTTTTGTTTATTTTTTTTGGTTCTTCCTCTTTTCTTCTTCTTCAAAAAAATTATCTATTATGTAGCATGTTTCGCTGGGAGGAGGAGGGCGTGAAGTTTTGGGCAAAATTCTGATGATGTTAATACATACATACATACATATATATGCATGTGTGTATTCAATATAAATGTCTTGAATCACTCCCACCATTCATCACTCTTACACACACGTGACTGAATGAATATCAAGAAAACCTCAAAACCATTTTGAGTACATCCACTACTAATTTATGTTCTACAGCCTCAGCTGGGCCGTCACTGCTGCTCAACAATCCAATACCACCCTTGCCAGTTCACTCTCCCACTCATCTCCATGGCTCATCCAAGCCTTTTCATCCCTCCTCAAATACCCCATGGCTCCCCCTACCCCTACTCTCTCAGCTAAAAACATTGACTAACAGTGATGGGAAAAAATCGAGGCCATGATCTCCCTCCTCTCCTTTCTTCCTCATATCCTATCATCCAGATGCCTTCTTCCACTCTCTGCTTCTTCCTCCCTGTCTCACATAAAGAGGTGGCCTCACACAAACCAACCACTCTACTTGCTCAAGTGATCTCATTACCTCCCATCTCTTCCAATATATTACCCCCTCTGTCACTCTCAGTTTTTCACTAGCCTTTTCCCTATCTACTGGTTTCTTCTTTATTGCCTATAAATATGTCATGTCTCCCCCATGGTCGAAAACCCCTCACTTGATCTTTCTATCCCTCCCATCTCTTGTTCTAGATTTCTTCTTGCCTTTTGGTATTGGATTGTTGAACAGCAATGAGGACCTGGTGAGGCCATAGGACATAAATTTATAATGGATGTACACAATTGTTGTGAGAGTTCCTTAATATTCATTCAGTTACATGTGTGTAAGTGATGAATGGTGGGAGTGATCTAAGACGTTTCTATTGAATACACCCACATGCATGTATGTGTGTATGTATTAACATCACCAGAATTTTGCCCAAAACTTTACTCCCTCCTCCACCAGGGAAACATCTTATATAACAGATAATAACAATAACAACAGTCAGTCATCATCATCTCACTTCTTGGCAAGGCCACATATACCGGGTGCCTCCACTTTCCCTCCTCTTACTCTCTTCTGCTTCACCCTGACAGTCTGGCTTCCAACCTCATCCTTCCACCATCATCTCCAAAGTAACCAATGAGCATTTAATCAGCAGATCCGATGGCCTTTTTTCAGTCTTCCTCTCCTTGAGCTCTCCACAGCCTTTATCCCCGCTGATTACCTTCTTCTCCTTGACATTCCTTGTCTCCTTGTTCTCCTCCTATCTATCAGACTGCTCCTTCTCGGTCTCTTTTGCTGAATCTTTATCCAGGTCACATGCTCTCACTGAAGGTATCCCCAGAGCTCTATGCTTTACTCTACTCTCTTCTCCCTTTATTCTACGTCACTTGATGATCTTATCATTTCCAAGGAATAATCATCTTTCTGTACATATTTCTCAAATCTACATATCTTGCACTAACCTCTCTGTTAACCTCTAGTCTGCCTTCCAGACATCTCAAACTGGACATTCAGGAGACATCTTAAACTCTGTCCAAAAGAGAACTCATTATCTTTCCTTCTAAACCCTCTCTCCTTCTATCTTCCCTATGACTATCAAGGGCAGCATCCTCCTCCCAGGCCCCTGGGCTCACAACCTAGGAGTTATTCTCAACACCTCACTGTCTCTCACTGCCCATATCCAATCGTTTGCCAAGGCTTATCAAATCTACCTTTGCAACATCTCTCAAACCCTCCCCCTTCTCTCCTCTCAGGTCTCCATCACCCTGGTGCAGACACTCATCACCTCACACCCGGATTATTGCAGTAGCTGCTGGGGCTCTGCCCACCTCAGGTCTCCCTACTCCAGCCCATCCTCCATTCTGCCATCAAAGGCATTTTCTTAAAGAGCAGATATGATTATGCCATCACCTACTCACTAAACTTCAGTGGCTCCCTATTGTCTTGTGCATCAAGCACAAAATCCTGTTTGGTGTTCAAAACCTTTCCTAACAACTGTCCCCCAGTTACCTTTGCAGTCTTCTTACTTTTTCCTCATCACCATGTTCCCTTTGGATCATGACCCTGGACTCATAACTTTCCAAAACAAAACACTGCATCTCTTGGGTGTGGGCATTCTCCCTGGCTGATCTTCTCTCCCTCCTCATCTCTGCCTCCTGACCTCCCTGGCTTCCCTTAAGTCCCAACTGAAATCCCATCTTCTGTGGAAAGTCGTCCTCAACCCCTTTTCATTCTAGTGACTTTCTTCTGGTAATTATCTGCCATCTATCCCTTCATCCATATTTGTCTGTATACTGTCTCTTCCATTAGATGACAAGTTTCTTGAGGGCAGGGATTCTTTGGTGCCCCCCCCCACCCTGGGCTCAGCACAGTGCCTGGAATATGGTAGGCTCTTCACAAATGCTTACTGACTGACTGACTGACTTGATAAATGTTCGATATTTATTTGAATAATTAAATTTTCCACCAGTTCATTAAACCCAGAATATCCAGTGGAACTAATCAGTGATTCCCTTCAGCTTTCCTCTGCTCCCACATTGTCTCTTTCTGTTTCCAGCCCCGCCACCCTTACAGGCACTGAGCTCCCAATCTTCTACACATCATCTCCTGGAAGTCTGCAGAACCTGTTGATTCTCCTTCAATAGCATCTCCCACATTGATCCCTTCCTTTCTTCTTTTTTTTTGCTTTTTTTTTTGGAGGGCACTTGGGGTTAAGTGACTTGCCCAAGGTCACACGGCTAGTTTTTTGTGTTAAGTGTCTGAGGCCGGATTTGAACTCAGGTACTCCTGACTCCAGGGCCAGTGCTC
Organism: Pseudocheirus occidentalis; assembly: GCA_028646575.1. NCBI lineage: Eukaryota > Metazoa > Chordata > Mammalia > Diprotodontia > Pseudocheiridae > Pseudocheirus > Pseudocheirus occidentalis. The sequence continues at coordinate 4,598 of JAQQSW010011596.1, read as the reverse complement.
TATTCACTGCGCCACCTAGCCGCCCCCCTTCCTTTCTTCTTACTTCACTAGACCAAGCTTCCATATCTTCTCTCCTCCACATCTTCAAAATATTCCACCAAAGGTAGTTGATGCTAACACATATGCCACAGACAGACAAGGACTCCTGTGCGGGTGGGGATGGTACTCAATGAGTCTTCCCCTCGGGGTTCTATGAATCTCATTTCTGGGAGTCTGGAGGTGATTAAAGAGGTCACCATGGGCCAGTGAGAGCAGGCTGGGTAACAAGGGCTTTCCAGAGAGGACATTTGATCTTGTCCTGAAAGGAGGGACAGTCTTGCAACAGACAAAGAGGAGGGAGACAGAAGGGTACCTCAGGCCATGGGCAGAGCATCAAGGAGATTCAGTAGCAGATCACTTTTCCAAATCCAGATTTTTATAGATCTTCCTTTCAACTTCCATCACTTCCCCATAATGCCATGCCCCACCCTCCAGATTAGGTACATTGTTCCTTGCACAAATTTAGACGCTCAACAATCACTCTATTTTGGGGCAGCCGAGTCTCAAAACTTGGCGGAGATGAGGATTACAGCTGAAATAGAAGAACTCATTTTTAGGAATAAACACTTGCTTCTATTTCTGTTTCTGCTTCATTTTAAAAATTATCATGTCCTAAGGAAGGTCCTCACAGAGTGTCTGCAGATGCTCTGAGGTGTGGAGATAAGGTCTTTCATGTCCTCCCAAACCATGCTAGCCCAATGGGGTTAATACAAGGACAGCTGATGGATGCTTACCTCCAAACATGGATGTGCAGACAAAGCCATTTCCTCTAAACCTGTCCCTGGTGCCTGGAGATAAAGCAGTGCCTAGGCTACCTCACTGTTCCACAGGGATGATGCTGCATTAGTCCTTTCTGGCTGTCCTTGGCATATTTGAAGGGATAGGATAGCCCAGGGCTTGAGCAGAAGAATGGTGTTTGGGAATTCAGGAAGGAGATGGAGCTGTCAACAGGAATATGTGCCCATGGAGCAAGGGGTGGCAAAGTCACTCTCACTTACAAAGGAGGACTGGATACAGCCCTGTGAGGACAAACAGAAACACTGGGTCACCAACTTTAGTGGAGGGGAGGGGGAGCGGAACCCTGTACAAGGGGGAAGGAGAGACCCTTGTTCTAGACTTCTTGTGTGAAGCTGCTGCTGAAGAATAGAGGAAAGCCAGATGTCATCCCACATGGAGGATTATGAGACCCCCAGACAACAGTGCAAGACCGCTGCCAGAAAGGCTCAGTTGAAGGCAAGGACTGAAGAACTTTATTCTTATAACTCAGGGTTGAACTCTGGCATAGAATTTCTGAATTGTTGGATGATGGCAAGTGTTGGCAGAGACCGCTCAGTTTGGTTCTCTGTTGCAGAGCTCTGGCTAGCCTGCCTTGGCTATGGCTCTAGAGAGAGAAAACAAAGAGTCAGTGACATTTACTGATCTTGGTGATACAATACCACATCTGTCACTACTTATTCTCCATGTAGCCTGAAATGAGGCACTGAGACTTCCCAAAGGTCCATTTCCTCAGTTGTAAACATAGATATTAATCCCTATGCTGGCTCCCTCTCAGGGCTGTTATAAGGATCTAGAGAGAAAAGGAATAGGTGTTTTATGAGGCAGAACGAGTTTGAATCATGTGGCCCATCATTATTAAGGCACAACAAAAGAAGACAAGTTCTTACCTGGATGACCAGAACAGCCTTTAATCCTACCATTCTGTTACCAGGGCCTAACCCAGTGTCTGGTGCACAGCAGGTACATAATAAATGCTGTTGGATAGAATAAACAATATTACTCAACAGAATTAAATAGAATCACGTTGAAGAGGATGGGGTGGGATGGATTAGAATGCCTCCAGATTTACCAAACAGACAGACCTTTAAGATGCAGAAGCGACAGGTCTCTTCCACATGAAATCGGAGAATCTCTGAGTTGGGAAGGTGCTGAAGGTATTTTCATCTTCTACCAGTACAGAAATTTCCTGCCCAACATTCTCTATAATTAGCCATTTGATCTATAGCTAAGGTTCTCCAGTGATGCAGAAAGGGTAGGGGCTTACTACATTTTAAGGCAGTTCATTCCTAGTTTGGAATATCTCTAATTATTGGGGTTTTCCCCTGATATTGAGGTGAATTTGCTTCTTTGCAGCTCTCTGCCCTACTGGGTCTGTTTTCGGCAAACTCCTCTGCCATACTACACCTCTTCAGATAACAAAGTGTTCAACTGGACAGTTCCTTAAGGAGTTTTCAAGCCCTCGCCATGTTCCAGGCACTGTCAGAACACTTGAGACAAGAACCATGAAGGCTTTATTCTTCTCTTCTCCAGTTTAACCATCCCCAGCTCCTCTAACTGATCCTCTCAGGTCATAGACTCCAAGCATGGCTCCTCATGCTGGTTGCTAGACACTTTCCAGGTTGTTGACATCCTTTTTCCATCGTGGTATACAAAACCGAACATCCCATTCTATCATGTTGCTGATGAGGGCATAATGCCAGAAGCATAATTGTTGCCTCCTTCATCCTCAGTCCCAAAGTGCTGCTCATAAATCCTTGCTTCCATTAGCTCTGACCAGTCCTCCCAAGCTGCTCCTTCATCTAATCGGTACATATGGCACTTACAGCCCTCCCTGGCTGTATGGTTGCATGTTTCCAAAGATGATCAAAATTCTAGCTGATCAATAATAACTCTGCAAATGTGGGCAAGGCACCTGTCCCCCTTTATAAGACTTAGTTTCCCTTCATGTCATGACTGGGCTAAACTAGACAAGGTCTAGATTGACTTGGGCAGCTAGGTGGCATGGGAGATAAAGTAGATGGAATGCAATACCTGGAGACTCATCTTCTTGAGTTTAAATCTGGCCTCAAACACTTAGAAGCTATGCAGCACTCGGCCAGTCACTTCACCCTGTTTGCCTCAGTTTCCTCAACTGTAAAATGAACAAGAGGAGAAAATAGCAAATCATTCTAATATCTAATATCTAAAGCCCCAAAGGAAGTCATGAAGAATCAGACATGATTGAAAATGACTGAGCAAAGAATAACTCCCAGCTTCAAATACTGTGTTCCTATTAAGGTGTGATAGCAAGCACCCTGGCACACCCAAGATGTCCTGCTGGCACAGGTTCTTTTGATCAGCTTTATAAAGGAAAGACAGCTTTAAAGGGGTTAACAATCCTTCTTTAGTTACAGAGAAAGAAGTGAGTATAGAAAATACAAGCAGAGAAATTAGTACAAAGATCAACAGACAGGCTCCAGCTGTCTGAACACAGCAACACTGCCATACACTTCGCATACATCACTGGATCAAGGGGGCACAGACATCTGAGCAGTTGGGGGAATTTTGAACATGTGGTCACTCAGAATCTTGACCAAGAAATCAAAAGATCCCTCTCATGAGCAAACCCCTAAAGTAAAATGTCAACCACTCAGAATATATAACAAAGACTTGACCTCTGACTCAGAGTCAGAAGGCATGAAAACTACTTGACTCAGCACAGTTGGGAATTATCAGGGTTCAAAGGAGATCAGTCTTTCAGATGTTCACAATTTAGCCTAAGCCTGGGAAATGAAACTCCAGAAAAACAACAACAAGAAAATGCCGCCTTATTAGCGCTTACGTAAGGTTCCTCCCAGAGACTGGTGACTGAGCCCTATTTCATCAATGGAAGGAGAGCAGAGAGGAGTCTGAGTCTGTGCTATTCTTCCACGAGTCAGGTCGCCAAGGGCCCCACTGAAGCTCAGTCACCATTACCTATCACACCCAGGCCCACAAGTCAGCAAGTTGCCGGTTTCCATTCCTGTAGGAGAGAGTCCAGCAGAGGATACTGAACCTGAGAAACGATGCCCTTGGGAGTGCCTGAAGACTTCACTCTTCAGTGGGCTAATTTTTGGTCAATTCCTGTTCCAGCCTGGGAAAGAAATCTGGGGCCTTCCGTGTTCACAGCTGGTGGTGCAGTGCAGAGACTGCTGGGCTCAGAGTCAGCACTTACCTCACAGGCTTGGGTGAGGATCTATTTGTGAAGCATTTAGCACAGTGCTTCGTACACAGCAGACACTTAATAATTGCTTATCCTCTTCCTCTTCTTCTGTAGGCACCTTGGAGTACTCTGCCGATTACATGACAATCTCTTAGTTACCTATGGATCTACTTTTCTATTTGGGGTCATGGTGATTTATTGGCCCCCTATGACATCCTCCTTTGATGTCTTACCTTGCTGTAAAGGGCACCCTGGTCCAAAGGAGCAGGGCTTCTCATATATCCAACCAAGCTAGAAGGGTTTGAAGTATGAGCTCAGCAATGGACTTGAGGTCTGCCCCAGGAGCAGGCTGTCTCATCACAAATGGCTCAGCCCCAGAAGCCCTGATAAGCTCAGCACCAGGGGGAGCTACTCAAAACCTTAGGCCCTAGAGGGATCCTAGAGGGATCAAGAGAGGGAGAGGGAGTAGAGTGGGGGTGGGGTAGATCAATGCCAAAGGCACAGTGAGCTTAGCACCAGAGGGCATGGAAAGCTCAGCACTAGGGGAAGCTGCTCAGAACCATGGGGCCTTAGAGGGATGGGGGGGGCGTGCCAGAAGGTA
>JAQQSW010011595.1:0-12720 GCA_028646575.1 Pseudocheirus occidentalis | reverse complement strand
TAAGTTCCTTATGATTTCTTTCCAATGTTTACCTTCTTATGCATCTTGTGTTTGAATGGCAAATTTTCTGTTCAGTTCTGGTTTTTTCATCAAGAATACTTGAAAGTCCTCTACCTCACTGAATGACCATATTTTCCCCTGGACAGCCTCAGTTTTCTTATCTATAAAAATGTCAGGGAGAGTTCTATAAAAATGTCAGGGAGAGTCTAAATCCTAGATTTATACTGTGAAGTTTGGATTAAGTCAAAGAACCTCACTTGAGGACCTAGAGGGTCACATTTGGCCTTCAGACCACAAGTTCTGCACCCTTAAGCCAGTGTCTCCTGAGAAAATTAATTTCACTCTGTTAGAAAAACTGTTCTTACATCAACCAAAAATCTTGACTTCCAATTATTTCTCACATTGTTGTCCAAACAACATCTTGTTCTCAGTAAGTACTTTATAAGTACTTAATTGAACTGAATTCAATTGTAAGGGAGTTTCCAGCATTGAAGACAAGATACATCAAGCAATGATGGAACAGTTTAAGGTGAAATACAACCAGCACCAAATGTGCAGCACAAATGGTAGGTGCTGAGCAGGTTGTTGTTTCTATTTTAGATGGTACAATAGGACAGTAGACCCTGGATTCAGTAAGAGCTGAGTTCAAATCCTGCCTCAGATGCTTATTAGCTGTGTGACCCTTGGCAAGTCACTTAACCCTGTTTGCCTCAGTTTCTTCATCTGTAAAATGTATAATAATAGCACCTGTCTCCTAGCATTATTGTGAGGACAAAATGAGATGTTTATGAAGCATTTTTAAACCTTAAAGTGACACATAAAGGCTAACCACCATCATTATGATGGTTGCCTTCACGCTTATTTCCATCTGACCAAATCTTAATTTTTTTTTTCTTCTGCAAGATGGACACTCTTATTTCAGTCAGGGAAAGTTCTCCTCCCTCTTTTTCATACAAAGATGTACCTTGATCTGCTTTGTTTGGTACTCTCTTGTTTTACCTGCTCTTCTTTGTTTTGCTTCTTTTTGGAGGGGGGAAGGCAGGGCAATTGGAGTTAAGTGACTTGCCCAAGGTCAAATGGCTGTTAAATGTCTGAAGTCATATTTGAACTCAGGTCCTCTTGACTTTAGGGTCAGTGCTCTATTCACTGCTCTGCCATCTAGCTGCCCCTTACCTTCTCTTTCTTCTGACCAATGATGTGCATTTTGTAGCTAGCTCTCTGAGGGTGAGATATTTGACTATGGGTGTAGTTAACTGGCTCATGGGAATCCAGCTCAATGCCCATGGCCTAATTAGCATTGTGCTATAGCTTAAATGATCTAACAATCTGTATTCAGGGCTGGAATAATGAATACTTACCCCCATCCCCACCTCAGCAGAGCTATAACTAGGGCTGGGTGACCAAAACTTTCCCCCAGGATGTTAAAATTTAGAGGTGCTGACAGAGCAATAACAGAACTTAGCATCTGGTTTAAAAATAATTAGCTAAATTAGGAAGCTACCAAGTAGCAAGCATGATTCCTCTAGAGAAGGAATGCTCCAATGAGCTAGTAAGCTTCTTCCACACTTTCTCTACTCTGCCACTTCCCAACCAACATTCTTCTGGAAGTGGCCAAGAGAGGTCTCCATCTCCCTTTTCCCTTCCCAACAACTTAATTGCTCCAGACACCAAACATGGTAGGTACAATTCAACTGTTTAGAAAATGAGAATTTCAGATAGTTCTGGAATCAGTTCAATCCACTTCCTCTAAGACCTTATTTTGTTTATTTAATTCATTTGTCCCCATATAATAAACACGATAAAAATTATCATACATGCACCAGATAGAGTTTACACCATCATTCAATTCAATATCACATCATCAGCTTAATTATCAATACTTTGGACAAGGCATAACTGGAGGTGTCCCATTCCAAGGATAGAGTCTTCTTTGCATAAGAGTTTTCTTTGATCTTAGCTCAGGTATACCATTCATTCATCTCCATAATCCACAGCCACCTGCCCAGGTGCTCAACAAGCCTGCCTTTGTTTGCCCAGCTCCTGCAGTTTGCTGACATTTGCCTTGCTCATGCTGTGTATGGCCTCTCCAGCTGATTCGTGGTCGATCACGTCTACAGCTTTGGTCTCGCCTTGTTCTACTCTCGTTGTTTCATGGAAGTATTGCCATCTCAGTTAAACTGGAAGCTCCCTGAGGAGAGGATCTGTGTCCTCTTTTTCTTCTGTATCCTGTCATCAAACCCAGCACAACCCCAGGAGCTGGGAGGTGTTCTGTAAATACTGTTTAAATTTAGCTATTCTAGAGTAAAAGACTCTTCTCAATTTAAATCCTTACTGAAATTCTGATAAGCCAAAAAAGCATGAAAGCTGGTCACTTAGCAGATGTTTATTTCATTATACACCATTTAACATTAAGGTTAATTCCATATTTACTAGAAGAGAGTAATATGATGGAGGGGATAGAAAGCCAGTTTCAGAGCTAGGAAGACCTGCATGCTGTGTGACAGGCAAGGCACTTAACCACTTTCTCTCTGGCCTCACCACAGATGTTTTCTTTTTTTCTTTTAAAAAATGAACTTAACAACAACAACAAAGCGGATTCCTAGACAAAGGAGACCACCACCTATCACTGCCCCAGGCTATACTCTAAGATTCTTAGTAGCAAATAACATAGGATCTACTTTAGTCAAAGAAATTCCCTCACCTTGGAAAGATGAAGAAACCACCTTGTTGAAATCATAGGTCCAGTCCCTATCCCTATTACTGTCCCCCTCTCTATTTCTATCCCTCCCCCCAGCCCCATCCCTAGCACTAGCCCTAGTCTTACCCCCTTCCCTAGGCCTAGCCCTAGTCCCATCCCTAGCCCTATTCTGTCTCTATCTCTGTCCTTATCCCTGTCTTGCTAAATGATGTCTTCTGTACTAATTCAAAATGTGTCCAAATCTGGACAATTGATCCGACTGAATCCTCTTCCTGGCAGGCCAAAGACAAACATTCAGTCCTGCCATTCTCCAGCTAAACAAGGCTGCCAGCCCCTGCCAATAGACCTGGAATGTGCATGAGCAGCTCAGGGCTGTGACAAGCTTTCTCTCTTTTCTCTTTTGGTCTGATGAGCATGAGAACCGTCTGTATTCTCTGAATCCTCATGTCAGTTTTGATAGAGGGAATGCTGCTTATCCAGGCAGGACACAGAATGCTCCTTTTATGCTGACTTCCTCCTCCTCACATTGTCTTCTCCCACATCCACAAAGACACTGAGCTAGCTTTTCAGTGATCCAGAAGCACTCACTGAAACTGAGGGTCATGGCCTAAAATTGTGGGCAAGTGAGCCGACATCCCCAAGAAAGGAGATTCTGGATCATTTCTTAGAATAAGTGAAAAAATCATTTATGAATTTTTTTTCTAGGCAAATCAGTTTAAAGGCAATGGATTGGTGTCAGGGTCCAAGAGAAAGGAGTTGGTATCTCAATTTATTTTTCTAAAATTTTTTTAAAATAATTTTTATTGATATCATTTTTATCACTTTCATTTCTCAACATATCTTTCCTTCCCCAACAAGAGGACCATCTCTGAGAAGTATTTAAAAAGGGAAAAGAAAAAAAATAGTTATTAGTAATAAAAGTAATAAGTTTAGCAAATCTAATCAACACAACAGTCAAATCTAAAGTTGAAACAGTATTTCGTATCTTTAAAAAAAAAAGGAAGGAAGATGCATTTTCATATCTCTTCTTAAGGGTCAGACTTAATCCATTGTAATTCCACAGTATTCGTTTCATGAATTTCGTTCATTAATATAATAACATTATATTAATATATTCACTGTGTATACTAGAAACTAACTCTAATTCTATTTCTAATCCTGCTTTCCAACCTTGCTTCTATTTTGTATCTAACCCTAATTCCATTTTGATCACCGTAAATATTGGTTTCTATTTCTACTTAGTCCATTAAATATGAGTTCCTATGACTTCCCAAAGCCAGTGCCATCTTCATATTTATTGCTTCACATGCACAATAATATTCCATAATATCAATAAATGACAAGCTTTTTAGCTGTTCCCTAATCAACGGGTATCTATTTAATTTCCAGTTCTTTTTTCCCCCACAACAAAGTGTCACGATAAACATTTTGGTGTATATTGGATTTTTCTATCTTTGATCTCTTTAATGTGTATTCTGAGTAGTAGGATTCCTGGATCCAAGGGCGGGGACATTTTAATCACTTCCTTAGCATAATTCCAAATGGCTTTCCAAAATAGTTGGACCATCTAACAACTCCACAAACAGTGTATTAGTATGCCTGGTTTTTGATTGTTTTGTTTTCTAGCCCGCCCCTCTATCATTTCTCATCTTTGCTTCTGAGTTACAAAATGCCACCAGAAAAAGTCACAAAATTAAGCTGATTTAATTTGGCTCAGCCTTCGCTGCTACTCAAATGTCTACTACTCCTTTACAGATCTCAAGTCCACAAATGCATCCTCAACCCTGATGCTTGTGGCTGATTACTTCATGACTTCACCCCTTAATTCATAAAGAAGATTAAAGGCACTGGACATGAGCTTCATTAGTTTCATTCCTCCATTCTCCTAAACCTTCAGCAGCTGCACTTATTCTTTCCTCCATTCTTCTAGTTCCATAAGAAAGAGCAGCCCTACTCCTCACTAATAAATCATCTCACTAACTGTGGGATCTTGGCCAGGTGATTTCAACTCCTCTGGCCTGTTTCCTCACTTGTAGAAAGAAATGGCTGGAGGAGATGGTGGTTTCTTCATCCTATGATTAAATAGATGATCTATAAGTTTTGTTTCTGCCCCATAATTCAACAGTTCTTCCGTTTTAGAACAGTATCACACTTTCTCCAATAATTTGGGAAGAAGAGAAGGTAGAGGGTGCAGTTAAAGTGAAGGGAGTTACAAACATAACTACGTATAAGGCTTTCTAGTCCTCTCCAGTTACAGCCACAGCTTTACAGAAATGACATGAATGAAAAGGTTGTTTCCTATTTAGGCACAAGCGTGTATGCCCTCAGACAGCCACACCTGAGCTTAAAAGCACAGGAACCCAGGTTCCTCAATCCCAAATACGTCGTCCAATTAATCCTGCAAATCAATCCTTCCTCTTCTCTCTCCCTCCTTTTCCCTTCCTTTTTTTCCTTCCTCCCTCCACACTCCCTCTATTCCTTCACCCTTCACTCCTTTGAATGACACAATGCCACATCATGTTCCAGACTGGAGTTTGACACCCCTGTGTCATCAGGGTCAGGTGATGGGGACACAGTGCCCCCCATCCTTCAACCTTCCCTCCTGGAGGCAAGTGTCAAAGTCTACCTCCTCATCACAGCATTCACACATTGCTGTGTTACAACAGCTCCTGCAACAAGAGCTGTTGACTAGAATGGACCACAGCCCTTCCTTTGGGCTTACTAAACTTCCAACTGCCTTTGCCACAGCGAGTGTGGAAATCCTTTCTACCCAGCTTCAAACCCTGTGATCATTCTCTCCTCAACAGAAAAGGGGCCTCAGGAAGAAACATAGAAACCCTGAGTGCAGAGTTTTTGATTCCATGGAGGAATTCTGACATTTCAGCCAACGAGCCTGATTTCTCCCTTTCCTCCAAGACAGGTGACAAATATTTCTGGCTCTGAGTTGTGCTACCTGATCACCTGCCAACAGGTAGAACTACCTAGTTTGCTTTGGCAAGGAGGATTGCACCTTGAACATCCCTTCCCAGTTTTCAGGCAAAGGTTGAGCGTGCCCAGGAAGTTTTCATCATGGTTACACGTGGCTTTGCCAACTCACTTCTAACAGATGACCTGTACTCCTCAAATGACCACTAGGATTTCACAATAAATAGCAGGGCTGCAGGAAAGGGGCAGTAAGTTAATGTTCAAGGACCATGGGATGGGGATGGAGCCTGGACCTGTGACTTTTTTGGGATGGGGAATGTCCAGATGAAGGAACTCCCTCTAGCAAAGAAGGTCAGGACCATCTCTGAAACTTAGAGTCTTGGAGAGTTCCTTGAGTTGTTGAGAGATTAAAAGACTTACCCAGGTTCATACAGACAGCATGTATTAGAGGCTAGACTTTCAAAACTGAGCCCAGGTCTTTTTTTACTTCAAAGCTGGTGCTCTAACCATTATGCCACTGTTGATGGCCATATTCCTTTTTATTAAGTCCTGTGTGGTTAAACAGCAATTCAATTCAACATTAATTACCTAGTGTATGTAAGACACTGTACTAGGGATATGGAAATGAAAATGACCTATTCTCTTCCCTCAAAGAACTTACAACAAAATGAGAGAAGGGGGAGAGGAGTAGAAGTAGAATGTGATTAGAACAAAGGAGAGATGTGGTCAATGGAAAAAGGAGAGACCAATTTCAGCCACAGAAATCAGGAAAGTATCTATGGAGGTTATGTCTAACAAACATCTCTTCAGAGGGAAAAATCAGAAAAAAAAAAAGCCACAACATGCTTGTAAGTTTAATCTACATTACTGATACTTTCTTAAGTTTAGATGATTAAAAAAAAAAAAACGTAACAAATCAAGCCCTGATTTGTAGCGTTTGCTGATTTCCAGAATAAAAATGCTCCTACTAGAAATTTAACAATTAGCTCAGGAGTTGTTTTGAGATAGCTCAAGCACACCCCTGAAAGTGGCCCTTAAGCTAAGGGATAAAGAGAAAGTTATAAACAAGTAATGATACTCAGGGAGCCAATTTCAAATTTGGGGTATAACTGGTATGAAAACATAAAGGCAAGAATGTGTGTTATGGGATCAGGGAGCAACTAACCAGTAGAATGATTTGGCTAGAACCATGGAACATAGCACATGGAAGAGAGGAACTTAAGGTCAGGAGGCAAGCATCGGTGGAGCCAGATCTCAGAGAGCTCTGAATGCCAGGATAAGGAGTTCTTATTTCATCCTAATCTATGGACATACATGGCAGTAACCAATAAATGGTTGATGAGCTTTGAGCGGGGAAGTGATAGGATCAGGCTCACATGTTAGAAAGGCTAATTTGGCAGCTGTGTGAAGGATGCCAGAGAGAATGGATGAAAGATACCACTTAGAAAACAGTTGCAATCGTGCAGGAAAGAGCAATTGAAGGTACTAGTGTGTGAGACTGAGAGGCTGAAGAGGAGACTCATTGTGAAGGTAGAATGGACAGCATTTGGCAACAAATTGCATAGTGGAGGTGAGGGAGAGGAAATGTCAAAGATGATGCTGACATTTTGAGCCTGGATATCTGCTTGAATGGTGACACGACAGAAAGAGGGAAGTTGGGAGGAGATGATTTGAAAGTTATTTCCTCATATTATAGAAGGGAAATTGGGTCACTCAAAAGAGGAGTGATCTTCCTCCATTGTACATGAACGTCTATGACAGAACCCTTAGTAGAACCCAGAGATTATTATCTGTGACTTGAAACTTTCTGATAGTCCAAACGACTTTTAATTGCTTACTCATCTTCCAGGTTGTGCACTTTGGTAAGACTGCTGAACAGAAAGGACACTTCCTTGGGTTCAGCCTGCCTTCTGGTTGGGAGGCAGTGCCCAGACTTAGAAATCTTGGCTTCTACACAGTGTGTCCTTTGTTTCTCAAGTTAAAGTTAAAGCTAATAATTTGAAAGTTAAAAAGAAAACAGTACATCTGAAAATAATTTTCTTGCCCTCACCATGTAGTCCCAGCAAAACTGAGCCAGAACAAGAAGGCCTTGTTACCTGTAAGAATGTTTAAGGAAATGGCATTTACTCTGAAAGAGATCCTGAAGACAACAGACTCTTTGATTCCTGTTTATTCAGAGCTCTCTGTATGGGGTTGAGGAGAGAAAATTTATGGGGCTACAAGGCTAAGGGGACCCTCCCAAGGCTATTAGATGTAACCCCCTGCTTTCAAGAATACTTCATTATAAACCAGTAGGGATTTCTTAGTGTTTATCACATTCTTAAAGATCACCAAGAGAAGGTTATCTTCTTTAGACACCCAGTCTGGTGTAAAGAAAACCTAAAATGTTAAAAGTTTTCTTTTTCAGTTAAGTATCAAATAGTTCTTTTAAGAAGCAGGCATTTCTGTCTGACTTTTTCCCCTAGAGCTTGGCTTTGAGTCAAACAATTCCTGGATTTACCCTAGAGTTCCAAAATCTTAACTCTTAAATTGTTCATGCAGGATAGACATGTGTTACCTCTTTAGGATTTCACCTTTGGATGGGTTTCAGTGTTCTGAGTGTGGTTACCCTGAGTTTTTAACCAATATCAATTTTACACTTGGACTTTAAGAGAACGGGGCTGGTACATATCACTCACAACATGGCAGGAGCTGGGAGCAACTCAAGTAACAACACCCTTAAGCTCTTTCCCAGCCCTTACAATGGTACTCAAGCTGGTGGGACCTAACCACTGAACAATTCTAGTCCCCAGGCTTTGGATCATACTTATCATCCCTTTTCACTGCCTGATAACCTTTCCCCCGGCAGCCCAAATAATATCTATTTTTTCCAGGCCCCGCTCTTCCATGAAGACTTCTCAGAGATTGCTGTTTGTCTTTCCCTTTTCTGATCTTCAGTAAACTCTTATTTGAACTGTATGATTTGGCGTTTTCATGTATTGAATCCTAGGCCTTAGGACCGGAAGAGACCTTAGATATTTTGTCATCTAACCCCGTCATTTTATAGATGAGGAAAAGGTCCAGAAAGAAGGGAATGACTCGCCCAAGGCCATTTAGTAATGTCTGAAGTCCCCAGCCGCTTCATCAGGTCCACTTAATCTCCCTTCAAGGTAGTGTGAGTTTGTTAAGGGTGGGGACTAAATATTATCTCTCTCTTGTACCTCGTACCTAAACAGAGCAATATAAATGGTAGGCACTTGATAAGAATGTCAAGAATGTTGGAAAGGATCTTAGAGGTCATCTAGTCCAACCTCACCCTCAAAGTAAGAATCCCTTCCATTATGCCTTCCACCAGTCACTTTGGCAGTCTTTCAGACTATGCTTTAAGCTTTCTGTGGGGATACTTCCTCAAAAAATGGATTGTTCTTTGGTCAAAAATTCAATTTTGGAGTTAGAGGGGCTGTCAGGGGCCATCTACTTTAACACATGAATTAAAGTAACCCCAACTATAACCCAACAAGTGGTCATCTGGAAGTCTCTGTGGGAAGGCTACCAAGAAAGGAGAATCCACCCCCCCCCCCCTCAAAACAACCCATTCATCTTTTGGATAGTCCTAATTGCTAGGAATTCATCCTTTCAGTCCTGCAGTTGTAGTTTAAACAAATATTTATTGAATGCCAAAATCGGCCTCCTGATTTTGAATGGTTTTCATCCATTGGTTCTAGTTCTCTTCTCTGGAGTATCAATAATTAACATACACATTCCTTTTTCATGCTCATTCTTACAGATGTGTCCCCCCCTTCTATTTAAAGTCTTTTGGAATCATTCCAACTGCTAGTGCTCTCCCTCCCTATCTCATATTTATTCTGCATATACTTAGAAAGATACTTGCCGACTCCCCCAGAGAATGTCAAGTGCCTACTAGATGCCAGGCACTGTGCTTGAGAGTAGGGATTGCCTTCTTACATTTGTTATCTCCAGTGTCCCATACAAACCAGCCTGGCCAAACAAATGCTAATTCATTGATTAAGAGATGAGAGGGTTCGAAATACTGTAAGTCTCCAAGGAACTGAGGAAAACATGAAAGGTGACTAAAGATGCACTAATATCGTCCTAATTTTCCAAAAAGGGAAATAAAATGTATTATACAAAACTATAAACTAGTCATCTTGATGTCAACAGTCTTAAAACTCTTCCAGCATCTGAACACAGCTGTCATATCTTCCTCCCTACTCCCTGCTCCAGTTGACTTTCTTCTGTCATTCATTCTAGGGATCCATGATCTGATATGCTTTCTAGAGCCCTTGTTTTCCTAGTTAAACTCCTCTGGACAAACTAGTTTATCAATGTCCCTCTTTAAATTGAACTAAGTCCCAGTGGGTGAGAGTCATAAACTTCCTTTCAAGAGAGTTGACCCTAGAATAACTTAGGACTTGGGCGGGTGGAATCTGTTAGGGTCTGTAGCATAAACCACACCCTCCTGTCATGGAACATGTAGTCCTTTTCTCTAGCAACATGGGATGCAATTAGGTACCTACAGAGACCTGGACATTAGCCTTAGATTAATGATGTGTCAGTTTCTGGTGTTCTCTCCATTTTTTTTTTTTTCATAATGGCTGGAGATGCTACCTTCTAACCAGTGGTACCGTAAAATATATATAGGACTGAAGTGAGAAGCAGCTTTCCTCCCCAGATACAGGAACCTGGAATAGTCTCATCTGAGGGAATTGTGGGAATTGAGTGAACCACACTGACTTTGTCCTGTAACTCAATTCTGGATCTAACTCAGTTCCTTTTCTATTCAATTATGGGTCTCCACAATGGCCACCAGGATGGTGTACCAGGATGGTGCTCAAACAACTAAGGTTTTACCAGTTGTTTTTGTTTGTAATGTAGAAAGGGAACTCATGTCATCATTCACAACACGAAAGAAGAAGAATTGTGTAGTGAGAGAAAAGTTGTGCTCTTAAATCACAGAACTTGGGTTCAAATCCCCAGTTCTACTACTTAACTTCTCTAGGTTTAAAACTGGCTAATTTCTAAACTGACTTCTTGTTCATTCATTTCCAGTCATATTGAGCTCTCTAGGGTCAACTCTCTTGAAAGGAAGTTTATGACTCTCACCCACTGGTACTTAGCCCAATTTAAAGAGGGACATTGATAAACTAGTTTGTCTAAAGGAGTCTAACTAGGAAATGTGACCCCATTTGGGGTTTTCTTGGCACAGACGCGGGAGTAGTTTACAATTCCCTTCTGCAGCTCATTTTATAGATGGGGAAACTGAGGCAAATGGGATGCCGTGACTTGCCTGGGGTCGCTTAGCATCTCAGGCCAGATTTGAACTCAGAAAGATAAGTTTTTTTGACTCTAGGCCTGATACTCTATCCACTATGCCACCTGGCTGCCCATAAACTGACTAAAACCTATGCTATTTTTTTGTTGTTGTTTGTTTTTTGGAGGGCAGTTGGGGTTAAGTGACTTGCCCAAGGTCACACGGCTAGTTTTTTGTGGTAAGTGTCTGAGGCCAGATTTGAACTCAGGTACTCCTGACTCCAGGTCCGGTGCTCTATTCACTGCGCCACCTAGCCGCCCCAAACCTATGCTATTATAACTTACTATACACCAGGTGCTGTTAAATAGATGTAGGGGGTTTGATACAATAATGCAGTTTGAATTGTGCTAGGGAATATGAAGAGATATGGCAAGTCATACATATTTTAATGTTGATAATGATATGAGCACGTGAAAAATGAATGATAAAAGGTAACAAGTACCATAGGAAATCTGAGGAAGGGGGAGTCATTGAGAGCTCAGTCAGGGAGGCCATGTAGAAGGTGAGATGACCTGAGCCTTGAAGAAATAATGAGATTTAAAGACATGGAGATGTTGGCATTCTAGGCAAGGGAACAGCAGAGGCAAAGGCACAGAGGTAGGAATGTGTAGAAGGCAATGAGTAGACCAATTTAGCTATTGCAGTGGTTTTTAAACATTTTGTTCTCAGGACCCCTTTATATTCTTAAAAACCAATTGATCGCCTCAAAGTGTTTTTTGTTGCCTTAAACTTAGGTCTTCCTGACTCTAGGCTCAGTATTCTATTCATTGAGCCATCTAGCTGCCCCAAAATTCTTACTATCTAACTCCATTCTTCAAATTTTATTCTCCCCTCTCCACTTCCCTCCTCCCCCATTCTCCTTGCTGTTCCTGACACAAGACACTCAATCTCCCAGCTGTGTATTTTCACTGGTTATCAAAATTTACCATTTAAGAAATTAAAATTAATAAAAATTTAAAATATCTATGCATTACTTCATCTTAAAATAACAATAACAAACCTATTTTATTTTTCACAAATAACATTTTTGTGAGAAAAAACTATATTTTCTAAAATAAAAAGAAATGAGTGAGTGGCATTGATTTTCATATTTTTACAAATCTCTTTAATGTCTGGCTTAACAGAAAGCAGCTGGTTTCTCATATCTGTTTCTGCATTCAATCTGTTACTATATGTTCTTTTGGTTGAAATATATGAAGAAAATCTGGCTTCAGGAGGATATGTAGTCAGAAAAGGGAAGAGTATTTTTTTTTGTTGTTATTTGTTTTAAAATTTTTTTTGTTGTTGTTTTTTTAATTTTAATTTATTTTCTTGGTTACATCATTCATTTCCACAAGGTTTTGAGTTACAAATTTTCTCCCCTGTTTGCCCCTACCCCCCAGCCCAGAACATTAATCCCACTGTAAGGACGCTCCCACAATCTGTTCCCTTTTATGCCCTCCTCCAACACCCCTCTAGCTTTCTAGCAGGGCAGGGAAGGGCTCCCTGCCCCCATCCCTATATGTATTATTTCCCAGTTGCATTTGATTGTATAGCTTTAAATACTAGATTCTTGCAATTCCTCCCCTGTCACCCACTCCCACTGGGAGGAGCAGCAATTCAATACAGGCTGTACCTGTGTAATTACACAGGACATCTCCATGGTGGGCAAATTGTGAGAGGCTAATTGTCTGTCCCTCCTTCCTATCCTGCACCCCACCCCTTGTTTTGTTCTCTACCCTGTCCCTGTCCCTTTACTGAGATGTGTGCTTCCCGCACCCCTCCCCCTACCCCACCCTTCCCTCCT
>JAQQSW010011594.1:0-12720 GCA_028646575.1 Pseudocheirus occidentalis | reverse complement strand
AATGAACAAAGGAAGATAAAAGTAATTGACAGGAGAAGGGGGAGGGTAGACACTCAGGAGGGGGGGGGTTACATTCCAGACTGAGAAGTTTTCACTAATTTCATGTTCCACACAACTGTAATACTGCCAAGCAGAAAGAAAGATGGTCTCTGCCCTCCAGAAGCTTATGTTTGCATGAAGGAGACAACACATCAAAAGAAGCTGAAAATAGGGGGGAAGGAAACCAAGGTCCCCAGAGGACATTCCCCCTACAGGAAGTCCCGAGGGAAGCTGATAGAGTAATGAGGTACAAATAAATTGTGATATGTGAAGTATAATGCAATATTACTATGCCAACTCTTTGCATATGTGTTGCCAAAGTGAACACAACATACCATAAGTAACAATGAAGAAAAAGAATAAAGGGAAACATAGGAAGATCAGTATGAACTGATGTAGAGGGAAATAGCAGAACCAGGAAAACAATATACAGGATAATTACAGCGTAAACGGAAAGTACAACAACCAGAAAATGATTGAAACAATGTTGTGGAATGATAATGACCAAGCTTGGCCCCAAAGAACAGGTGATAAAATACACCTTTGTCCCTTCGCTGGAGACAACTTCTGTTTGTCTATGGGTGTGAAATATTGATTGCGTGTGCTAGTTGGGAAAGCTATGGGAGGACATGCACACCAATGCATCATTAGTGGAGTTGTGAATTATTCTAACCATTCTGGAAAACAATTTGAAGCTATACCCCAAATATCACTAAATTATGGACCAGTAATGCCACTAGTAAGCATACACCCACAAAAGGCCAAGGACAGAGAGAAAGGACCCATAAATGCAAACATAGTTATAATAGCACTTTTTTTTGTAGCAAAGAACCAGAACTGAATAATTTGGGGGAATGCATGAATCAATTGTAGTACTTGTATAGAGTTTATGTATGGGTTGCCCATGTAGGTTATATGTGTCCACCTGGGTCTGTCCAGATGTGACTCATGGGGAAGCATGAATCTCGCAGTAGTTCTCAATCTTCCTAATGCCACGACTCTTTAATACTCGTGTGTCGGTGTATCTGCATGTGGGTGGACCTGCCTGCAGACAGACAGAGGAGTGGTGTCTTGGTTCCTAAGACCACGGAAATATGTTTTCCGATGGTCTTTGGCGACCCTGTTTGACCCCCAGAGGGGTAGTGACCCACAGGTTGAGAACTGCTGCTCTAGAGTCTTTTTTGTCTAGTCTTTAAGGGAGACCTTGATTCCTGCCAGGAAGGGAAGCAGGTTGGGCCAGAAGCTGACCACTCTGCTCTTCTTGAAGAAGGGGCACCAGGCTAGAATTATGTCTGTAACCCTAAATATTATTAATCCAAGGGAAATAACTTTTGGGTTCAAGTTGAACTATATATATGTACGTATATACTTACAATATACCCAAACCTTAATTCTCTTCTCACCAAATTTGCCAGTCACACAAAGACTATACGTAGTGAATAGGAATAAACCCATTTGTGTAAGACAATAGTAAACAGCAATCAGAAAAATTTTATAGATGAGAATATACACAGAATGAATAAGCTCTCACAGTAAGACTGAGATATGGGGGGGGAGAGGAGAGAGAGAGAGAGAAAGAGAGAGAAAGAGAGGGAAGGAGGGTAGGAGGGAGAGGGAGGGAGAAAGGGAGGGAGGGAGGGAGAGAGTCACAGAGGGAGAGAGAGAGAAAGAGAGAGAGAGAGAGAGAGAGAGAGAGAGAGAGAGAGAGAGAGGAGGGAGTCAGTCTCAGATCTCACCCAAGGGAAAATTCCCTGAAATCTCTAGGGTGATAAGGTGGTGATGGGACATGAGTTAGGTACTGACTCCTTTCCATGTTAGATCTTCCCAAAGTCTTTCCATCCTTCCAGCGACCTTTCCCTGACAAACATCTGGAACTGTGTTTCTGGATCTCTTCTGAAATGCTCTCTACTCTTCTACCCTTCTTCCAGGCATGGAATACTGAGTAATCCTTCTCCACCAACAGGGAGAGTTATGCAAATGGACTTGAATCTAGACTTATATTCTTCCCCCTAGGCTAAAACTTGCGGTCCCTTGCAAAAATAAGGCAAGCTTGAAACCTGCACCTATACAGTTAAAACACAAACATGAGTGCTCTAAAAGAAGAATGATTTTCCTGGCATCCCAGGTTACCAATTTATGGTCCTGCTGAGACCAAAATAAAATAAATGGACATTGACAGGACATGTAGTATACTTGAGGCTATACAGAGCATTGCCTGAGATGATGACATTCTTCAGTGACAACTTGCCAAACTACATGTAGGACACGATAAACACTTTTCAAAAGTACCTACACATAGGACATAGGTACTAGCAATCAGGGCAAAGTTATTCAGCTACAATGGTAAGACTCTCAATCTGCCGGTATGAAAATACAACTTAGAAAAGGATTAGAATGTGTGCAAAGCAGGGCTTTATTGCTCTAGCATAAATAAAACAAAACTGCCAGATGACCATCGCAGAAAAAGTGTCCCCCACCCCCTGAGGAGACTCCTGATGATGTGAGTGGAGCTGTTGGGCCCTGTTCTAGGGGACTTGGTTTAAAGGTCTAAAGGCTTGGTTGATTAGATCAGAGGGACTGGTTGCCCCAGAGCTGGGTAGCATGCCCCAGAGCTAGGCTTCAAGCAGATATCCATCTGCCTTAGTATCTGGAGAGAAGTTCTCTCCTGCCATCTGCTGGTGGAGAGCCGGACAACAGGGAGCAACCCTAAGACTCAGCTGGTGTTGGATGCAGGAATCTGGGACATCTTTGGCATAAGGAATAAGACAGAACTGGCTGCACAGTCTCTGAGAAGCCGGGTCACCTCCATAGGACTATGTGACAGCAGCCCCCTCAACCCCAGCAGAATAGAAGCTCCTGGAAGGCAGGGACTGTTTTGTGTTTACCATTGTATATTCACAATGCCTACGTACATAGAGGTGTTTAATAAATGTTTGATAAAATGAATTTAGTCAGGAAGCATTTATTAAGCATCTCTTATGTGCTGGGCACTGTGTTAAGTTCTGGGGATACAGAGAAAGGCAAAAACAGTGTTTCTGACCTGAAGGATCACACATTTGCATGGAAGTTGCTGCATGGGAACAAGTGTACATACAAGATACTTGTTTTGTACAAGATAGATGCACTTATAAGGTGCATGTGGTATACATCAAAGGGAAAGTACCAGCTAGGGGAGGTGGGGAGGGAGGGAAGAGGAAGAGGAGGAGGAGGAGGTTGAAGAGGAAGAAGAGGAAGAGGAAGAGTTTATTGCCTAAGATGGGATTTGAGCTCAGGCTTGAAGAAATCCACCAAGAAAGAGTACAGTGGAATTAAATCTGATGGGGAGCCAAGATGGCAGAATGTAAGTAGACACTTTCTGAGCTCCTCAGTGAATTCTGTCAATAATCTCTAAAAAGTGAATCTGAATAGATTTTAGAGTGACAGAATCTGCTGGGAGATGGAGTGTGGCAGATTCCCAGTCCAGGAAAGTGTCCATGTAGGACTGGGCAGGGGGAGTGCAGAGCTTGCTGGAGCTGCACCAGCATGGATCTGAGAACAGACCACAGCAGAGTGAGAGTGAGCTTTGGCCAGCAGATTCACCCACCCTAAGGGTGATTCATAGATGTCTCACTGCAGGATGGAGGATCACTCAGAGCTAGATAAGAGAAAGCACAGGGCCCATGGTAGCAGCTTCTCCTGGGGCTATCAGCCCACAGCTTGGATGTCTAAAAATCACCTACCTGAACTTCTGGGAGCCAATATGGCAGAGTAAACCTTAGCTGCTCTAATATCCCTCCCTGACCCTAAAAATTCAGAGATAAATGCTCCACCCAGAGTAAAATCCTGAAATAGTGGAAGCAACTGGGGGCAGCTAGGTGGTGCAGTGAATAGAGTATCGGTCCTGGAGTCAGGAGGACCCGAGTTCAAATCCGGCCTCAGACACTTGACACACAAACTAGCCATGTGACCTTGGGCAAGTCACTTAACCCCAACTGCCCTCCAAAAAGCAAAAAAAAAGAGTGGAAGCAACTGCAGGCTTGGGAGCCCTAGAGGAAGGGTGTGACTGAAGCTGTGCTAAGCCTGAAGTGAGGATCAGGAGACATCCCAACAAGCCCCATCTCAACTGACCAGAAGGAGATCCCAAAGCCTAAGGGAGTGGAGCCAACAAGTGCTAACAACAGAAACCCAGGTGTGTCTTAGCACAATCAGGGGAATCTGCAGACATCAGGGTGGCAGGCCACCAGCTGATGAGCCTGCCTGAGCTGTAGCCCAGGGACACAGAGGCGGAAACCTGAAGTGACCAGACACCCCTCCCCACACATTACTCTGTGAGCCTCAGGGTAACCCAGGGGAAGTCCTGGGTTTTGAGAGTCCTGGCCTTGGCCTCAGTCTAGACACCCAGAGGTTACAGCACACAAAGTCAACAACCAAGTCCCTAGCTCCCAGCTTGAGAAGCATGGGTCAGAGTCCTCTGTGCCCCAGAAGCAGAAATCCACTTTAAAAGTCAGGAAACAGGCAATCACAATGGGCAAGAAGGAAACTGTGAAATCAAGAACAAGAATGCTACCATCCTATTATAGTGAGCAAGAACAACCAAATTCAGAGGACAACATGGACTCTATACCCATACCTGAGACCACAGAAGGAAATATGAATTGGTCTCAGTTCAAAAAGTCCAAAAAATATTCTTGTAGGAGCTCAAGAACTGTTTTAAAAGTCAAATTAAAAGAGGTAGAATTTAAATGGACCAAAATGGTAAAAAAAAATCTCACTGAAGAAAACAAATCCTTAAAAAGTAAAATTTTTGAACTGGGATGGGAGGTTCAAAATTTAACTTGAGAAAATACCTCCCTAAAAATGAAATCTGAACATATGGAAAAGGAGCTTCAAAAACTAACTGAGGAAAATAATTCACTAAAAGTTAGAATCAGTCAAATCAAAGCTAATGTCTCTATGATGCATCAAGAATCAGTCAAACAAAACATAAAGACTGAAAAATTAGAAGTGTGAAATATCTCATTGGAAAAGCAACTGGCCTGGAGAACAGATCCAGGAGAGATAACCTAATGAAATGGGCAAGAACCAGTTAAGTAGAAATCTCAGTGAAATAGTCAGATATTTTGTAAAATTAGAAATCTAATAAGCTCTGAATACCCTAGCTGAACCAGAAACTAGCAGTCCCAGAAGAAAAGACATTAACCTGGGAATGAACCCAAGGTGGATATTAACCAGGGCTCAGCAAAAGAATGCACTCAAGTAATAGGGTTTGTTTTTCTTTCGGAATTGCATTCTCAATTGTATTTAGCTCCTCAGTCATAAGACGGAAGCATTTGCCACCTCTGAGTTCCCATGTCCAGATCAGTACTAAAGATTCCGGGTTCCCATGTCTAACTCTTGATTGATCAGCACTGAGGAAATTACAAACCCCTGGTTCTCATACCTTGTTCCTCATTCATCAGAAAGGTGTAGACACTGCCCTGACTACAAAGAACAAATCCCTGCATCTGGTTTTTCTCTGTAATCAATCTGTAATCAATTAACAATGGGACTACATGGTATAAAAAGGGTCTGTATATTTGGATCAGGGCTGCTGTCTCCTAATTTGCTAAGAGAGAGAGAGAGTCAGTCGCCATGGCTAAATTAATTTTCTATTAAAAGTTCTTTAAAAACTTTTAATTGGATTCCATGGTCACTCTGTTAAAACTTGCTTAATTCTATCTGGGTCATAACACTAAGAATTATTGTTCTACCCGAAAGCTATGATGAAAAAAAAACAGCCTGGACAACATCTTTCAAGAGATTGTCAAAGAAAACTGTCCTGAGGTCCTAGAATCAGAGGGTAAAATAGTTATCAAAAGAATTCATTGGATTCCTCCTGAAAGAGATCCCAAATTGAAAACTCCAAGAAATATAGTAGCCAACTTCCAGAATTATAAGGTCAAGTAGAAAATACTGCTAGCAGCCAGAAAGAAACAATCCAAATATTGTGGAACTACAGTCAGGATTACATAGGACCTAGCAGCTTCTACATCAAAAGACTGGAGGGATTGGAATTCGATATTTCTTAAGGCAAAAGAGCTGGGACTGCAACCAAGGATCAACTACCCAGCAAAACTGAGCATAATCTTTCAGGCAAGGAGATGGTCATTCAATAAAATAAATGACTTCCAGACTTTCCTGATGAAAAAGCCAGAGTTCAATGGAAAATTTGATCTCCAAATATAGGACTCAAGAGAGATATAAAAAGGTAAACAAAGAAAACACACACACACACACACAACTTGTGATTCAATAAGAGCAAACTGTTTACATTCCTATATGGGAAGCTGATACCTGTCAATATTAAGATTTATATAATTATTGTGACATTTAAAAGGGATGTACATAGAGGGTGAGTGTATAAATGAACTAATCTGATAATAAAAAAAACCTTATTAAGGGGTACAAAGGGATTGTAATGGGAGAAAATGAAAGGAGGCAGAAAAGGGTAAATTATACCCCACAAAGAGGCATGAAAATGTACTACATAGTAGAAGGAAAGAAGGGAGGGAGATGAACATCATATGAAATTTGTTCTCATTGGTTCTGATTCAAGGAGGAATCAACATAATCAGTTAAGTTTAGGATTCTAACGTGGAAAGACACAAAAACTCATTATAATAGAGGAAAAGGAGGCAGGGAGAGGAGCACTGTATGACATTTAAAAAAACCTTAAATTGGTTTATTTACTTTTAGTTTACAACATTCAGTTCCACAGTCCCTTGAATTTCAGATTTTCTCCCCCTCCCTCTCCCCCCTCCCCCCCATCCTGGCAGCATGCACTCGGATACAGGATCTACAAATATCTCCCCATTAATCATTAGTCAGGTTGTAAAGAAGGATTGTAACTGATGGAATGATCAGTGGGAAAGAGAAAACAAAACAAGAAAAAGAAACAGAGCAAGTAGTTTGTTTCAATCTGCACTCAAACTCTGCATCTCCTTCAATTATGAGTCTTTTGGAATTGTCCTATAACCTTGCATTGCTGAGAAGAGCCCAGTCTATTGAAGTTAGTCATCACACATACGTTGTATCTGTGGTTGGGTACAAATTTCTTCTGGTTATGCTCTTCTCACTCAGCATCAGTTTATATAAGTCTCTCCAGGTAAATATGAAGTATATCTGCTCCTCATTTCTTATATCACAGTAGAATTCCATTACATTCATATGCCACAACTTGTTCAGTCATTCCCCAGTTGATGGGCATCCCCTTGTTTTCCAATTTTTTTGCCACCACAAAGAGAGCCACTTTAAATATTTTTGTGCATACGAGTCCTCTTCCCACTTCTCTGATATCTTTGGGATACAACTCCAGAAGTGGTATTGCTGGGTCAAAGGGTATGCACTTATTTATAGCCCTTTGGACATAGTTCCAGATTGCTCTCCAGAATGGCTGGATCAGTTTGCAGCTCCACCAACAATGCGTTAGTGTTCTGATTTTTCCACATCCTCTGATGTTTTGTCATCTTAGCCAGTCTGGCTGGTGAGATGTGGTACCTCAGAGCTGTTTTGATTTGCATTTCTCTAATCAGTAATGATTTGGAACATTTTTTATATGCTTATAGATATCTTTAATTTCATCTTCTGAAAACTGCCTGTTTATATCCTTTGATCATTTATCAATTGGGGAATGGTTTGTATTCTTATAAATTTGACCCAGTTCTTTGTATATTTTAGAAATGAGGCCTTTATCAGAGACATTGGTTGTAAAAATTCTTTCCCATTTTCCCACTTCCCTTTTGATCTTGGTAATATTAGCTTTGTTTGTACAGAAGCTCTTGAATTTAATATAATCAAAATGGTCCATTTTGCATTTTGCAATGCTCTCTAACTCTTGTTTCCTCATGAGGTCTTCCCCTCTCCATAGGTCCTACAGGTAAACTATCCCTTGCTCTCCCAGATTGCTTACAGTATCAATCTTTATACCTAGATCATGCATCCATTTTGACTTTAGTTTGGTATATGGTGTTAGATATTGGTTTATGCACAACTTTTGCCATACTAAGTTCCAGTTTCCCAGCAGTTTTTGTCAAATAGTGAATTCTTATCCCCCAAACTCGGGTATTTGAGTTTATCAAATTGTGGATTACTATGGTCATTGGCTGCTGAGTCTTGTGTACCCAATCTATTCCATTGATCTACTACTCTATTCCTTAGCCAGTATCAAGTAGTTTTTATTACTGTTGCGTTGTAGTACAGATTAAAATCTGGGATGGCTAGGCCACCTTCCCTAGCATTTCTTTTCTTTAATTGCCTAGATATTCTGGACCTTTTGTTCTTCAAATGAATTTTGCTACTATTTTTTTCCAGCTCTAAAAGTAATTTTTTGGTAGATTGATTGGTATGGGACTAAATATATAATTTAATTTAGATAAGATTGTCATTTTTATTATATTAGCTCGACCCAACCATGAGCAATTGATGTTTTCCCAATGAGTTAGAACTGACTTTATTTGTGTGAAAAGTGTTTTTTCGTTGTGTTCATATAACTCCTGGGTTTGTTTTGGCAGGTAGATTCCCACATATTTTATAATGTTTCCAGTAACTTTAAATGAAATTTCTCTTTCTATCTCTTGCTGTTGGATTTTGTTAGAGATATATAGGAATGCTGAGGATTTGTGTGGGTTTATTTTATGTCCTGCTATTTTGCCAGATTTGTTTATTATCTCGAGTAGTTTTTTTACTTGATTCTCCAGGATTCTCTAAGCGTATCATCACGTCATCTGCAAAGAGTGATAGCTTAGTCTCTTCTTTGCCTAATTTGATTCCTTCTATTTCTTTTTCTTCTCTTATTGCTGCTACTGCTAACATTTCTAGTACCAAATTGAATAAGAGGGGTGATAGTGGAAGTCCTTGTTTCACCCCTGATCTTATTGCAAATGCTTCTAGCTTATCCCCATTACATATAATACTTGCTGATGGCTTTAGATAGATGCTACTTATTATTTTAAGGAAGACTCCATTTATTCCTGTACTTTCTAATGTTTTTAATAGGAATGGGTGTTATATTTTGTCAAAAACCTTTTCTGCATCTATTGAGATAATCCACTGTATGAAACTTACTCTCATCAGTTTGGGTTCAAGGAGGGAATAACATATTTTGTTAAGCATAAAAATCTATTGTGCCCTATAGGCAGTAGGAGGGGTAAGGGGTGATAAAAAGGGAGGGGGATGGTTAGAAGGGAGGGAAATAGTAGTAAGGGGAAAGGGTAAGTAAAGAGAAGGGGGAGCATAGAGAGGGAATATAGAGGGAGGCTGTGGTCCAAAAGAGAGAGAATAGTGTCATGAAAACCTAGGGAGGAGAGAGAACCCAGGAGAAGAGGTTCAGTGACTTGCTCAGGGTTGCCAATTCAGTATGTGTCTGAGGCAGGACTTGAACCCAGGTCTCCTTTGTTCAATCAATCAATAAACAGCACCTACTATGTGCCAGGCACTGGGCTAAGTACAGAAAGAGGCAAAGACAGTCCGTGTCCTTGGGAGCTCAGGCTGGCCCTCTACCTACTGCACCATCCTGTCTTTTCAGTACAGGTTGTTATCTTTATTTTCCAAGTGAGGAAACTCAGACTCATATACATGGCTATAGATATAGTAAAGTGTCAGAGCTGGGAGTGGAGTGAAATTTTTCCCCCAACTGCAAATCTAACACTTTCCTCACAAGACCTTGTTGTGGTGTGAGGCTCATCCCTTCAAAGATTCCATCATTGTGATCCTATCAGTGGCCTTTTCTCTCCCCTCCCTATCCCCACTACAATTTAGTACACAGCCTTTGAGAACTTCTGTGGTCAAAAAAATTCACACAATGTGTCAGGCCCTAAGAGCATTGTTTCTCACCAGAAGTCATCAGTGGAGTCCAAGAGATCCACTCAGAGCACAACTGAAGAGATAGCCCAAGTCTCCAGAACTTTTTGAAGGTCTCTGCAACCAAAGAGCCTTCTATTCATCAAATTGTTGGCCAGCTGGAACCAGTGACAGGATGTCTATGCCTGCTCTGATGCCTGTTGAAGATACTTGGGCTCTATGCCATCAAGACTTTCCTAGAGCAGAGTCCTCACCTCCAGCAGGAGAGGCAAAAGTCTTCCCACCATTGTTCCTTGTTCTTTCTTTTGGGGCTAAACAGAACAAAGCCAACAGTTCTGCCACATGACAGCCCCTCAAATACTTGAATCCCCTTTCCTCTGAGTCTTCTCCATGTTACCTATTAGAGAAATCATTTTTCATTCTCACTAAGGGCATCTGCTTCAGGTTGTGTATGTTATCCTTTGTGTTTCCTGGAGTCCTGTTGGTCCAAAGACAACTGTTGATGGAGAAACCTTGCTCAGAGTCACTGAGAAGTCAGTGGAAAATATTCCTTGGAGGTTGTCAGGGCACCTGCATGCAGGGAGCTCTGAAGCTTTGATCTTGGAGATACTGCTGGGAAGGGAGTAGTTTAAAAAAGAGCATTTCAGTTGGGGAATGGGGTGGGGAGGCTCTCTATAAACTTGTATCTGCTATAATGCTGGATGGGCCACAACATGTTTCTTACTCACCAATGGTTATATTTGTTCTTCCATCTTTTTTAGCCACCATTAATCTCCTCCCAGGGTAATTTCATAGTTCATGACTAACAGGCTTATTTTTATTGATTTCTGTGGATGGACCTCAGCGCTATTTCTAGATTTTTTTTTTTTGCAAATGTATGATGCTTAAACTCACCAATACATAGAATGGCAGAAGTGGGAGGGACTTCAGAAGCCATTTGGCTTAGCTTCTGCTGAAACTATGAATCTTTCTACATCTTTCACAAGTGATCACTCAGCCTGTGCTACAAGGGGGACCACAGTGCCTTCTGAGGCTAGCTCATCCCAGTTTTGGATTGCTGTAATAGTTAGGAAGGTTTTCCTGATGGTGAGCCCAAACCTGCTTATCTCTGATCTCCATCCATGGCTTCTGGTTCTATCCCTCCAGGGTTGAGCAGAAATCTAACCCTTCTTCCACGTGACATTTGTCAATACTCTAAGGCCCTGCGACTTCATCAGGGGTTGGTGACCCCTCCATGGTTTGGTCTTTAAGAGTTACTCTGGTTAAAGATCTCGCTGCCTTGTGGACAACCTGAGAATGAAGTTATTTTTCCCTTTGACCTTCTCCAGGTTGGTTCTTTGATGACAGATTCACATCTGCACTAGGCTCATATTTTTCCAGATAGGTAGGATCCATTGTCAGAGTTTGGACATAGATCAAGAACCTTTAAGAGCAAAGTCTGTCGTGTGCCAAGGCATCAGGCTAGGATGTAAAAAATTTAAAGACTGTTCTCATTTTCCTTTCTTCAGGTTACAATTTTCCCAGACCCTGCACTCAATGCTCCTGTGACATGGTTTTGAGTCATTCCTTCCACCTCTATCCCTGTCCTCATCACCCTTCTCTGGAGGTGCTTCAGCTTCCTAAAATTGGGCACCACCATCTAGACATCTGCTTGCTTTAGATATGATCTGCTCAGGGCACAACACAGGTCCCATACTCTGGACACCTTAGTCAATGACTAACCAATGTCAGGACATTAGCCGGAGCATCCTGATGGATGGAGAGATGACTGTAGAAGCTGGGAAGATCCTGGTTCACATCTCACCTCCGACCCCTACTGGATGTGTGATGTTAGGCAAGCCACTTAAGCCTCTCAGGACCCTGGATAACTTTCTGCTAAGATTCCAGGTTGCAGAAAAGATGCCACCTGCATTATCACAGACAATGGTCTCTCTACTAAGCTATCAGATCATCTCTGCTCCCCTCCCCCCATTGCTAATTTCCAAGTTCACAGTCATACCCTGGTCAGCCTGAACAGGCCAGGGGCAGTTGTCTATGGTGTGGATGGTCAACCTGCATAGTTTGTGCTGGAACCCAAAATTCCTGCTGGTGTTTGAGCTGGTTATAGTCATGGCCTCATGCACAAGGTGACTGTTTTCTTCTGCTTCATTCTTGAAAGTGTTAAGACATAGCCTCTGAATGGTTATCTCCTTCCTTTTTCACTGTTGCTGGCCCCTTCAGTGGCATTAGCCAGCAAGGAAGCAGATGTAAGCAGGGAATAGCAGCGTTAACTTTTCTGGACATGGCCCCCTTGTCTCCATGTGACCACTGGCACAGGGTATAGCAAAAGGTGTGAAGTTGTCTTTGGCAGCCCACCAAGTCTGAAAGGGCATGGACTCCATGTGGCCGGGGTTTTTTTGCCTTGAGGAGACCAGGGATATGGAGACCTCTTTGTTTCCTTTTAAGAGAAGCTGATTGCTTTTGGAGGAGGTGCCTGGGCCTACTCTGGATTGGGAGTCTGAGAAGTGCTGATGGATATTAGTACTTTTACACCAGTCTTCCTGCCCAGTGAGGAATCCTTTTTTTGGGTCTGGGTAGGGACAGTGAGCCCCACTGGTGACTTCTTCATCCTCTAAGCATATTGGAGAAATTCCTATGATCCTTTCACCCAAGAGAAAGTTTCAAGGGGATTCAGGCCTTGCTTTTGCATTCTGTTCCTTATCTGGAGATATTTACTAAAAGTTCAGCTAATTCCCTGGGTTACCCACCTCTTCTCTTTGGGCCTCAAGGGCTACAAACTAGTTTGCAGAGAGCTCTTCCATGACTTCTATACATACACATACATATACATATACATACATATACATATATATATATATATATATA
>JAQQSW010011593.1:0-12720 GCA_028646575.1 Pseudocheirus occidentalis | reverse complement strand
AGTACTTGGTTTTTCATAAAGTCATTTGCTTCCATTTGCTCCACTCTAATTCTGAAGGGATTATTCTCTTCAGAAAGCTTTTGAGATTCTTTTTCCATCTAGCAAATTTGACATTTTAAAACATTCTTCTCCTCATTGGCTTTTTGGGCCTTTTTTGCCATTTGAGTTAATCTATTTTTAAGGTGTTATTTTCTTCAGTTAGGTTGTTAACTCTCTTTTCATGCTTTTCTTGCATCATTCTCATTTCTCTTCCCAATTTTTCCTCCACTTCTCTTATTTGGTTTTCAAAATCCTGCTTAAGCTGATCTGTGGCTTGTAGGATGCCTTCATTTTTCTTGGAAGCTTTTGGTGTGGGAGTTCTGACTGTGTTGTCTTTCTCCCATTCCATCGTTTGATCCTTTTTGTTCCCCAAGAAGGATTCTAGAGTTTGGTTGCTGTTCTTACTTTGCTTCCTTTTCTTGTTCATGTTGCCAGTGAATTATTTGTCTTTTTTAGCTCTGTGGAACTCTGCTTCTAAAGGGGAAAGCTCCATCACAAATCACTGATTTTTTTTGCAGCTGCCAAAGCTATTAAGTGGCTGGTGAAGCCCCCGCCAGCTTCGGCTCACTGAAAATGCACCCCAGGACCCCCACCCAAGACTACGATCTGGATCCAGGCTGCTAAATGCAAGAGCACTTAGTCTCTGAATGATAGCTTGGCCCCCCTGCAATCTACAGGCCAGGAGTTCTGAAGCAGATAAGTGGAGGTGGCTGCAGGGCCACTCCTTCTGCTGCTTTCTTGCCCTGGAGGCAGTTTGGCCAAACCACTTTTCTCCCCCAAATTTAGCTGAGTTCCAGTGACCTTTCACTTAGTCCTTATTTCTTCTTTCTTGATAATTCTGGAAACTGTGACAGCTGCTGCTGATCCACTCTCCTGAAGGTTCCAGCTGCAGCTTGTCCTGCATGCCCCAGAGCCAAACCATGGTTTTGGGCTGGGCTGGTTTCACTCCAAGTGCTGTGAGGAGCCCTTCCTGTCAAGCTGCCTTCAGAGAGAGATATATTCTGGTCAGTTTTGGACCCCTAAAATTTGTTTAGAGTCATATTTTATGGTTATTTGAGGTGGCTATGTGAAAGCTGCAGTGTTTTCCTGCTTCTATGCCACCATCTTTGATTCTTTCTTATTTAATCTGCTCCATTGTTATGCTTTTCCAATTTTTAAACTAGTACTAAATAGTTTTGATGACTTTTGCCTTATTGTATAATTTGAGGTCTAAAAATGCTGTTCTCTGGAAGAGCCATACCTTTTTAAAAGAAACTATATTCATTCCACTGAAGAGAATGTGACAAAGAATGTTGATCATAAAGTGGTTGTGTTTTGAGCATTCCCGAGAGAAAGGGAGGAGATTAATTATTCACAAAAAATGAAATTGATCATTTTCCCTCTGATTATGTTTTTTCCTATAGTGTCACAGCTTGTAGTCTTACCTCTACATGTGCTGAGGATATATTCTCTGTAATCAGTAACACTGAGAGCCTGAAAAACCTGGATCTGATTGGAATTTTCTTGGAGGAGGGAGGAATCAAACCTCTGTGTAAGGCCTTAGGAAACCCAAACTGCATGTTAGAGACACTGAGGTAAGTTCCCACAAGTTCCCTTGGTTGATGTCCTGTTTGGTGTAAGGGACAGGAGTCCATGAAGGAGAGAGCAGCTCAAACTAGAGAATGGAGGGTGAAAACTGTCTGCCTAATTCATGTTCAGGGTTCATAGTCTCACACACTTATTGTGACCTCTGGAGGAAAATGACAGGAAAGGGCTGGTTTTCTAAGAGGATTCTGCTTTTCTCTCTAAGAGACAATTTTCACTTACATGTACATGGCTCCTAAATCTGTATTTTCCTTCCTTATCTCTGTATATCCTGTGAGCATATCAGACTCAGCTGAACTGAATTCCTCATGTTTTGTCTTGTTTTTTTTAATAAAACCCATACCTCTTCCTACCTGATGTATTTCTGCTGAGGATCCCATCCTTCTAGTCACTCAGGTGTGCAACTTCACTGTTATCCTTGATTCCTTACTTTCTCACCCCATACATAAAATCATTTGCCATATTTTGTTATTTTTTCTTCCACCCAAATCTCCTTTGTCTATTTGTTATCTCTGTTCGTGAAAGAAAGAAAGAAAGAAAGAAAGAAAGAAAGAAAGAAAGAAAGAAAGAAAGTTGGGTACCCAGTGGGACCCATGTACTGACAGGCTGAAGAGGAGAAAGTGAGATTGGTGACTTTGCAGATCCCTCCCTCACTTAAATCTAGTTCACTTGCATGTCATGGAATTACCTCCCTGATGTCATTGACCAAAGAACATTGCTTTAGGGATAAAGAATATCAAAACACATGCTCAGAAGATCATAGAGTCAAAGCTCCTCCAGCAGGGGTAGGCAACCTGGAGCTCTCAGGCCATGTGTAGCTTTTTGGGTCCTTAAGTGCAGCCTTTTGTCTGAATCCAAGTTTTACAGAACGAATCCTTTTCCAAAAGTGAGTTTTCCTATCTTTTGTGATTTTTGCTAATTGGCCTCACAGTTGTTTTATTCTGCATTTCTTTTATTAATAGTCATTTGTGGCACTTTCATGTGGTCATTAGTGGTTTACAGTTTATCATTTGAGACCTGTTTGTTCATCTTCTTTGACCACTTATTCATGGAGTACTGACTTAAATCACTTTATTCCCTCTGTCATCTTTCTCTTTCTCTTTACACACACACACACACACACACACACACACACACTCACAAACACACGTGTGTATCTTGGATATCAATCCCATATCAAAGATTTCCTCTCAAAAAACCTGAACCAAAACATTTTCCCAGAGTCTCCCTTCCTTATCACATCACTAATTACATTCATGGAAAAAGAAAAAAGACCCTTGCAATTGCATTTAATGGACATGTGGTATTTTGTGTTTTGTTGTTGCCACCATTTAAGAATTCTCCAATATTCCTAATTGTCTGAGTTTGTGATCTGATTCTCCCTTTCTTCCTCTTCATTTTGCTCCTGTTCTCATGCTTGTTCTAAAAGGTTTCTTAAAACTTTTGATTACTTTTAATGGATATGAAGTTTCCTGTCTTTTGTTTTTTCCCCTAAGAATTCTCCCATATTCATAGTTTTCTGAGTTTATTGACCTGATTCTCCTCTTCTTCTCCTTCTCCTCCTCCTACCCCCTCCTTCACTCTTCTTTCCCCTTCTCCTCCCCTTCTACTCCATCCTCCTCCTCTTCTACCTTCTCCTCTTTCTCCTCTCTCTCCTCCCCCTGCTTCCTTAGTCTCCACACGCTCCTCTGGATTCTCCTCCCCCACCTCCTCCTCCACCTCTTTCTCCCCCTGTTCATTATTTTTTTTCTTGCTCTTGTTCTTCTTTTTCTTTTTAGTATCATGACCTTCAGGTCACATGCTCATTTTGAGGTAAGTATAATATGTGTTAAAAATGTTGGTCTAAAAATAATTAATTTTTTTTTCATGTAGGGAGTTCTTCCATGAGTAATTTATGTTCTCATGTCTGTTGAAATCTACTTATCGAATTTAGTTGTTTCTGCTTCTTTCTTATTCAATCAGCTCTCTTGTTATACTTTTCTATTTTTTTAACTAGTACTGAACAAGTTTGATGACTTTTACCTTATAGTATACTTTGAACTCTCAAAATGCTGTTCTTTGGAAGAGCCTGATCTTTTGAAAAGAAAATGCATTAATTCCACTGAAGAGAAGATGACAAAGAATGGTGATCTTGAAGCAGATGCGATTTTAGCATTGCCCAGGGAAAGGGGGGGGGAGTGAATTATTCACAAAAACTGCAATTGACCACTTTCCCTCCAATTATGTTTTCTCCTACAGTCTGGCATCTTGTCGTCTTACCTCTAAATGTCTGGAGAATCTATTCTTTCATCTCAGTAACAATAAGAGTCTGAAAATGCTGGACCTGAGTGGAAATTCCTTGGAGGAGGGGGGAATAAAACTTCTGTGTAAGGCTTTGGGAAACCCAAATTGCATGTTGGAGACACTGAGGTGAGTTCCCACAAGTTCCCTTGGTTGATGTTCTGTTTGGCCTCAGGGACAGGAGTCCATTAGGGAGAGAGAGCAGCACAATCCAGGGAATGGAGAGTGCCTTTCTCTCTAAGATCTAATTTTCACACATATGTTCATGGCTTCTAAATCCGTGTTTTCCTTCCTTATCTCTGGATATTGTGTGAACAAGTCAGACTCACCCAAAGTGAGCTGAATTGAGTATGTTTTCAACAAAACCTACACCTCTTCCTAACTTCTCTTTTTCTGTTGAGGATCTCATCCTTCTAGGCCATTAGGTTTGGAAGTTCGCTGTTTTCCTTGATTCCTTACTTTCTCACCCCATACATAACGTCAGTTGCCATATTTTGTAATTTTTTTCTTCCACCAAAACTTCTGTATCTATTTCTTATCTCTATCCATGAAAGGAAGAAAGATGGAGCTGTATTCCCTACCTGGCTAGTTGGGAACCCAGTGGCACCCGTTTACTGACAGAAGGCTGAAGAGGAGAGAGTAAGATTGGTGACTTTGCACTTTCCTCTCTCACTTAAATCTAGTTTTCTTGAATATCATGGCATCACCTCCCTGATGTCATGGTTCTCTTTGAGAATCAAGGAGCACCAATAACCTCTCTGAGTTGTACTTGACCCAAGAAAGTTGCTTTGGTGACAAAGAAGATGAAAAGAGACCCTCAGAAGGAGATAAGAATGCCAAAGCTCCTCCACCAGGGATGGGGATCTTGCAGCTTTAAAGCCACATGTAGCCTTCTAGGTCCTTAAGTGCAGTCTTTTGTATGAATTCAAGTTTTACAGAACAAATCCTTCTGCTAAATGTGATTTTTCCTGTCTTTTATCATGTTTGCTAATAGACCTCAGAGTTGTTTTATCCTACATTTCTCTCATTCATAGTAATTTGTAGCAGTCTTATGGTTATGAGAGGTTTGCAGCTTCTCTTTGAAACTTGTTTGTTCTTCCACTTTGACCAATTATTTATGCAGCAATGGCTTAAATCACATAATTCTGTCTATTCTCTTTGTATATCTTAGATATTAATCTCATATCAGAGCTTTGCTGCCAAAAAAACCTAAACAAAACAACACATTTCTCCAATGCCTCCCTTTCTTTTCATGCTGTGAATTCCATTCATTGGCAAAACCTTTCAATTGTATTTAATGGATATGAACTATTTAGTGTTTTGTTGTTGCCACTATCTCAGAATCCTCCCATATTTATAGTTGTCTAAATTCGTGATCTGATTCTCTTCTTTTTTGTCTTCCTTTTTTTTTCTTCTTGTTCTTATTATTGTTCTTGTTCTTTTTTGCACTATGACTTTCAGGTCATATGTCCATTTTGACTTTGTTATAGTATATTTTGTAAATATTGATCTAAATCTTATTTCTACCAGAGTGTTTTTCATATTTTCAATCAATTTCTTTTTTCATGTAGGCACTTCTTATGTATTCTTGTCTATTGGAGGCTAATAATTGAGTTTAGCTATTTCTGGTTCTTTCTCATTTAATCTGTTCTATTTGTATGCCTTTCTGTTTTTAAAATTAGTATTATATATTTTTCATGATTCTTGCCTTATAGTATAATTTGAGATCAAAAAGGGCTATTTTCTATAAGAGACCATTCTTCAGTCATCTAGAGATCATTCCCCTGAAATGAGATGACAAAGGATAGTGATCATAATGTTTATGTGTTTTTACCATTGCCCAGAGAAAGAGAGGAAGTTAATTGAATTGAGTCTTTTCTTTTTAAAAACCCTTCATTTCTGCTGAACTTCCCTATTTCTGTTGAAGACTCCATCCTTCTAGTGGATTAGATGTGCAAATTCACCATTGCCCTTGATTCCTCACTTTATCACCCCTTACATATAATCAGCTGGGAAATGATATAATTTCTTCTTCTAACAGAATCACCTTTATCTGTTACTTATCTCTTTGCATACAACTTCTATTTCAGACCCTCTTTACATTTTACTTTCACTGTTTCAATTGCTAATAAACTAGGTTTCCATACTTCAAGCTATTTTCCTCTCTAATCTATGCTTCTCACAATTTCCCAAGTGATTTCCTTAAGCACCAGTCTGACCATGCCATTCCCTTAGTCAGTAACCTCTAGTTACTCTCTATTACCTCTGGGAGCAAATATGAAATCCTCTGTTAGGTATTTATAACTCTTTACAGCCTGCCCCCCCCCATCTCCAACCTTATTTTCTTCGTACCTTCTGTGGTCCAGCCAGAGTGACCTTACTCTTGTTCACATAGTGCAGTCCGTTTCCACCCTCTGTTCCTTTGCACTGGCTGGTCACTATGCTTGGAATGGCATCCCTTCTTGCCTCTTCCTCATAAACATTTATTGTCCCTTAAGACTCATTTTCATCACTACCCTCACCAAGAATCCTTTCCTCATCTGCTCAGCTATTAGTGTCCTCCTCACAATAATTCACTTATATCTATTCTGTCTCTCTTTTTAAAAAATAAATTTATTTATTTACTTTCAGTTTACAAGATTCAGTTCCACAGTCCTTTGAGTTTCAGATTTTCTCCACTCTGTCCCTCTCCTCTCCTCCCCCACCCTAGCGACTTGCAATCAAATATAGGATCTCCTTTTGACCTTTCACTTTTGACCTTTGTCTCTTTGTATAGAAGGGTTGTAACTGATGGAATGAACAATGGGAAAGAGGAAACAAGATCAAACATGGAAAAGAAATAGAGCATGTACTTTGCTTCAGTCTCCATTTAAACTCTGTTCTTTCTAGATCTTTCTCTGAATGTAGACATGTCCTTCCATCCTGAGTCTTTTAGAGTTGTCTTATAACCTTCTGTTGCTGAGAAGAGTCCAGTTTATCAAAGTTGGTTGTCATACATATGTTGTGTCTGTCATTGTGTACAAATTTCTCCTGGTTCTGTTCTTCTCAAAGCATCAGTTTACATAAGCCTCTCCAGGTAAATATGAAGTCCATCTGCTACTCATTTCTTATAGCACAATAGTATTCCATTACATTGATATACCACAACTTGTTTGGCCATTCCACAATTGATGGGCATCCCCTTAATTTCCAATTTTTTGTTACCACAAAGAGCACTGCAGTAAATATTTTTGTTCATATGAGTCTTCCTCCCACTTCTATGATCTTTTTGGGATACAACCCCAGAAGTGGTTTTACTGGGTCAAAAGGTATACAATTATTTCTAGCCCTTTGGGCACAGTTCTAGATTGTTCTCCAGAATGGCTGAATCAGTTCACAACTCCACCAACAATGCATTAGCATTCCAATTTTTCCACATCCTCTCCGGCATTTGTTGTTTTCCTGTTTTGTCATCTTAGCTAATCTGACTAGTGAGATGAGTCTACTTATATTTTTACACATTATCTCCCCTGATAGATTGCAAACTCCTTGAAGGCAGGTACTATTCCACTTGTATCTTTATATCTCCAGTATCTGATTCTCTCCCTGGTAGATAGTCAGGTCTTAATAACTGTTTGCTGTGTGATAGCAATACATTCTAATAAAAGGAAGCTAAGAAATAGTGTGAGAGATTAGTGAAATTTTTTTAGGCAAGAAGAAATGAATTTATAAGTTGAACCCATAACAGGTCTGGTGATCTTTGAACTAAGTTCAGAGATAAAGAACCAAGACTCAAGCAGTTACAGGAAAAAAGCAGTTACAGAGGAAATTCAGTTACTTCTAAATAGGATCATAAGAAAATGAGGCAGGATTCACTTAAATCTCACCTGTGGCTTCAGGAAGCAGGAGTTTACTCAGTGGTCACAACCTAGTAAACTGTTTCAACAGATGGGCTAAACCAGATTGAGGATACCATGGGACCTCAAACCCTTTGGTGAGTTAAGTGGTCTCTACAACAAATATATTAAGACTTCTCCTAGTGGAATGTGTAGATGAAAACAATTTGTTCTAGTGGCCATAAAAATAGATGAAGCAGATGCTATAGAGAGCTTAGAGTTTGGTCAGCCATCAGAGACACCAAAGTTGTTCCATGAATCTTTACCTATCACCAGTTGTCTTGGCTCTGTCCTGCCACTAGATTGTGACAACTGTGGAAGAGAGTGTGACTCTGGTGAATTCACACAACTCTGCCTCACTTAAAATCAGTTTATGCAGGAATCAAAGACATCACCCCATTTTTACCATTTTTCCTATCTCAAAGTTCTGTGGTAAGAGATGAGTGATGAAACAGCAGGTGCTGATGCACTGGCACCTGTAGGCACAACCCTGCACACAGATGACCCAGGCCATATGCTCATCATCTCATTGGAAGCAGCATTATGTTTGGCAGCCCTTTGCGGTATGTGAGCAACTTTTTAATTATCTCACTGTTCACCCCAGGTCTGGGAGAGGCGCTAGGAAAGGTGCCCTACAAATTGTCTGCTTATGTAACCCTGGTTTGTCATAGTGTCAGGTGGGGCCCCCCCCCCACAGTTGAAACACACACACACACACAGAGTAAAAAGCCTCTGCAAAGATGTTTCCATCAAGTATCAGTATGTGGAATGTGCGCTCACCTATGGACAATACAAATTCAGTAAATGTGAAAGATGAGCAGCTCTTGTTGTGAGAGAATTGAGCAGGACTCAATCCAAATAGTCACCCTAAGAGAAACAAGGCAGACAATTGGAGGACAATTTACCTTAGTTGGTTCTGGGTACATTGTTTTCTGCACTGGCTACAGACATGGGGAGCACCAAGAAACTGGTGTCGGTGTCACAGTCAATTCTTATATAGTCAACAAGTTTGCATGCCTCCCAAAAGGATTGAACTATAGACTCATCAAAATGCAATTGCTGTTTGTAGGAAAGTGCCACACCACCATCACCTGTACCTATGCTTCCAGCATGGTGAATCCTGATGAGGTCAAAAATATATTTTATAAAGACCCGGTGACCCTCATGTGCTTACAGTTCAGGGTGACTTAAATGTTGAGTAGACACAGACTATTCAATATGGCAAGGGGTCCTTGGGGTGAATGAAGTTGGAAACAGCAGTAGCAGTGGTCACTTATTACTGAAGACTTGTTCATTTCATGACCTCATCACCAACACTGTAATTTACCTAAATTCAATAAAACTTTGTGTATATCCCCTGACAGCAAACTCTGGAATTTGGTAGACTATGTCATTATTAGGGGAAGAGACAGACAGGATGTGATTGTGACAAAGCCAGTGTGGGGCACAAAGTGCTGGATTGATCCCAACTTATCCTGTTCCAGTTAAATATTTGCAATCAACAAAACCAGAAGCCCTAAGGTAGGATAAAAACCAGAAGCCATAATGTCAGCAGATTAGAGAGCTTCTCTGAGTGGGAACCATTAACTGGTAACTTGGCGGGAAAGTTGAGACAACACTTGATTGACAACAGTGGAGCAGAAAAGGCTTTTCATAGATTTGGAGTACAGTGCTATGTTTACTCATTTGGGTCAGAACACTGGTAAACATCAAGACTAGTTTGATGAAAGTGATGGGGAAATTCAGAAACTGCTAAAGGAAAAATGAGAACTTTATGTCATTTACCACCTTGAAAGTTTATCTCTCTGTAAGAAAGCAGCATTAACTACATGTAAAGTCAGGTACAAGCAAATCTGAGACATGCAGGATTCATGGCTCAGTAAGAAGGCAAATAAAATTCAGTTTTGTGGTGATAATAATAATCCAAAGCACTTTTATGATGTCCTGAAGTCTATTTATGGGCCAGAAACCTATGGCGCACCTCAGTTCTTCAGTGCTAATGGAGTCACATTGATTAGTAATAAAGACCTGATCCTGGAGAGATGGCTGAACACTTCCACAGTGTTCTAAGTGAACTATCATCAATCCATGCTGAAACCATTGACTGTTTACCTCAGGTTGAAGTCAGTTCATCTCTAGACAAATATCTGACTGAAGAAGAGGTTTTGAATGCCATTTGGTTTTTTCCTATGGTAAAGCAACGGATGATAATTCTGTTCCAGCTGAAATTTATAAAGTAGGGGTGGGATACATTGCTTACACAAAGTTGACTCAAATTTTCTGTGTTCAAGGTCTGGCAAGGACTCCTCTATTGTCAATTTCTATAAAAGTAAAGGAAACAGATTGTCCCGGGAATCACAGAGAAGTTCTCTCTCTTAGTCATTGCTGGCAAGATTCTTGCCAGAATCTTCCTTAAAAGCCTGATCCTTCATCTGGAAGACAGTCATCTACCTGAGAGCCAGTGTGGCTTTAGAAGGGGCTGAGGAACAGTCCATATGTTGTCTGATGCTTTGCAACTTGTGGAGAAATGCCAGGAGTAGCAGAGAGGTCTGTATGCAATGTCCATTGATTTGACCGAGGCCTTTTATACTCTCAGTCATGAGGGCTTATGGAAAACTGTCAAATTTGATTGCCCACAGAAGTTGATCACTATTGTATGTCAATGTCATGACGGCATGCTTGCCTGTGTTCTGGATAACAGATGACACTTTCATGTTTTCCCAGTCACCAGTGGAGTGAAGCAAAACTGTGTGTTTGCTCCCATGCTTTTTTGCATGATATTATCTTGTCAGACATATTCCATGAAAAGAAACATAGCATCAAGGTCAGCTACCACACTCATGAATTAGTTAACTTGAACAGGTTATGAGGCAAGACTAAAATGCAGGGAAAGTTAGCTTTGATTTTTTGTTCACAGATGAGTGTATACTCAGTGTAGCCTCTGAAACTGAGATCCAACAAAGTATGGATCTATTCTCTGCTGCTTGTGATAATTTTGGCCTAACAGTTAACACCAAGGAAACTCAAGTGCTCCACCTGCCAACACCATACCATCTATACTTGGAACCACAGTTACAGTAAATGGAGTTTTGAATGCTGTGGATAAGTTCACTTTCCTTAGCAGTATACTTTGCAGAAATGCATGCATTGATAATGAGGTTGACACATGCATTGCTAAAGCTTGCTCTGTGTTCTTGAGGTTCCAAAGAAAGTGAAAGAGAGAAGAGGTATTCAACTGCCTACCAGACTGAAGATCTACAGAGTCATTGTGCTGACCTTATCATTGTATACTAGTGAATCATGAGCAGTATACAAACATCTTCCCAGTAAACTTAGTAGCTTCAATTTGAATTGTTTTAGGGAGATTCTGAAGATCACCTGGAAAGATAAGGTAATGGACGCTTAGGTCCTTCCTTAGAATAAATTGCCAAGCACTCCAACTCTACTGCAGATAGCACAACTCCAATGGACTGGCTACATTGTTCAGATTTCAAAATACACTTGCCTAAAAGATTATTTTATAGAGAACTCACACAGGGCAAGACACATGGTGGTCAGAAGAAGTGATTTAAGGACTCCCTCAAGCTCTCTCTGAAAAACTTTGGAATTGATTACTTGACATGGAAGACCTTGACATGGGTCTGCCCAGTATGGTATGCCCTCATCAAAGAAAGGGATGTGCCATATGGATAATGCAGAAGGGACATATTTCAAAATAATTGAGAACTGTACAAATTTACAGAATACACCTCAAATATTCATGTGGTCATTGTGCCCAACATGTTATAGAGCAATGGTTCTCTAATGCTGCAACCCTTTAATACAGTTTCTCATGTTGTGGTGATCCCCAACCATAAAATTATTTTTGTTGCTACTTCATAACTGTAATTTTGCTACACTTATGAATCATAATGTAAATATCTGATATGCAGGATGTATTTAAATTGAACATAACCCACAGGTTGAGAACCACTGTTGTAGAGCATTCTGAGTTCATATTGGTCAGATCAGTCACAGTTAGACAACACTTTTACTTGACTCTAACATAGTGATGTCATTCTCCCCTATGAGAAGGAAGAAGAACAAACAACAAATTCAAACAGGACATGAAATTAGTCTTGCATATGTCTTCCTCACTAACTTCTTTTTGGCTGACTTTGTAATCATTACTTCCTCACCTAGATTTGCACCAACTACCTCCATAATAAGACTTTTTACAATTTTTTCCCCGGGACTGAAGTTAAACTCGCTGAAATAAAATGTCCAGACCTTGTTCTCTTTCCTTTTCTGAAAATGCAGACATGTGCCCTTCTCTAACCATGTAGGAACTCTCTTATTTTACCTGGTCTTCCACATATCACCAACAAAGTCTCAGCAATCACACCTCTTTTTTTTTATTAATTATTTTTAAGTTCCAAGTAACTGATTTTCCCCCCCTCTCACTGGCTTCTTTCCTAAGGAGAAAAAAAATCCCTCAATGCATAGAAATATGTAAAAAGTCTGGTAAAAATTCCATATTTATTTATGTCCAAAAATATATGTTTTGGCATTTCAAGTTCATCATCTTTGCCAGAAGATGGGTGGTCCATTTGGTCATCATTATTTTGGGCTCATTTCTCATTTTCTTGATCAGAATTCTAAAGTCTTTCACAGTTATTTTTCTGCATAATGTTGTTATTGTATAGATTTTGTTTGTCTCTTTTCCCTCTCTGTAAGCTGATAGAGGTCTTCTCAGTTTCCTCTGAAACCATACATTTCTTCACATTTTATGGAATGATATTTCATTACATTCCTATAACACAACTTGTTTCAATGTTCCTCAATGGAATACTCTTTCATTCTCCTATTTTTGGCTACGACAAAATGATTTGCTGTAAATATTGTTTTATATATATATATATATATATATATATATATATATATATATATATATATAAATTCT
>JAQQSW010011592.1:0-12720 GCA_028646575.1 Pseudocheirus occidentalis | reverse complement strand
GAAAATGAATGATGTAAACAAGAAAACAAATAAAAAATATTTTAAAAAAAGAAAAAGAAAAAAGGCTAAAGAAATAAAAAAAAATCTTATAGAAGCAAAAAAAAAAAAAAAGAAAAGAAAAGAATAGGACATTAGAGCTGGAAGGGACCTGGGGAAGGATAGCAACCACTGACCTGTTCACTATGAGTCTTTCTGGGAGCTGGCTACTGGTGGTAATTTTACTGCCCAACCCCAGCCCTAGCCCCACCAACCCCCACCCCCACTACAAGGTTTGCTACTTCTTTCTGGCTCCTCAAAGAAGGTGACAGGGCTCAGGGCCGCCTGTCTAACCAGCTTTATTGCCTTCCCTACTCCGAGCTGTGTAAGCGATGGTTCTGCCGCTGAGCTGGGACAAATGTGATAAATAACCATGGAGGACAAGCGGGAGGAGGTGGCTGGGCAAACATAAGCCATAAGTCTTTGTCCAGCTATGCAGCAGACTCATTACTGAGAACTCTGAGGCTGTGAGCAGGCTGCCAGGCCAGGACATGAAGAAAGCCTGGGGGCCAGGATCCAGTCACTAATGGATCCTCAGAAGCACCCAGGGCTGATGATTATGCACACTCGAGTGCACACACACACACACACACACACACATACACACACACACGCCTATATGCACCCATCACCTCTGCCCTAGAATACTCAAATCACTACCTCTCAGATTACATGTCCCCCTCCTCAGACCCAAGGAAGCTAGATCAAAGAGCAAAGTATCTGGGGGCTCAGGTCACTCCTTCTCCTAAGGGGCCTGTGGGTCATGGAAGGAGAGAGGCCTACAGTGATGGAGGGCTGGCTGTGATATGACTGGGAAGTCTTTCCCCCTTCCATGTATCCACTGGGAAACTGATGGATTTAATCTAGAGCTCTAACCAGCTACAGAGAAGCAGCATGGTGCCAATCTATGTAGATAGGAGCACTAGACTTAGATTAAGCAGGATCTAGGTTCAAATCCTGCCTCTGACATTACCTGTGTGATCCTAGGAAAGTCACTTAACTTCTCTGTGCCTCAGTTTCATTATCTGTAAAAAAAGAAATAGTTCAATTCAGTGGCCTCTAAGGTCCATTCTAAATCTATGATCCACTGATTGAAAACCTTTCTGCTTGTACATGTGCAACGTACATCTGTCCCCAAGGATACAAGTTCCTTCTTATACATATACCATTGCCCTCCCTCCATTCATTCATCAGTCTGTCCTCCTGCCTTCTGAGGAGTCAGCTGCCCCAGTCACTAGCTCCACACCCCTATTCCCAGAAACTTCCCACCTTCTAAGGCCTAACTCAGTTTAAGGAACTCTGCTTCCCAATTTAGCTCCACCATGAGACACTGCTACTGCTCCAGCTTCTGGGATGGAGTGATTAATTAATTATAGCAAGCACTGCCGAAGGAGAAGGTAGTGAAGCCTGACAGCTTGGGGCTCTTGGCAGGACCAGCAGCTTGATGACCAGCTCTGTTTGGCAGGTGAAGACTTCATTCCAGAATCACATAGTGAAGACAGAGATTGGGGAAGAAGTGGGGGCTAGAGAGAAGACAGGGAAAGAGAGGAAGGCTGGAGCAAAAGAGAAGAGACAAATTCCAGAGGACCTGTGATGAAGAATGTTAGCCATCTCCTGGCAGAGAGGTGATGGGCACAGTTGCAGAGATACCCATGATCACAATGTAGATTCATTTTGCTTAACTATCCTTATAAGAGTGTTTCCACCCTTTCCTGATCTTGGTTAACTGGGGGAGATGTCAGAAAAAAGGGAGGGTTGGCAATTGCAATGCTAAAAAATAAAAATAAAAGCTACCCATTAGAACATTTTTTTAAAGTACACAAAAGAGAATAAAATTCAGACAGAAGCACAGACAATTTTGAAAACAACACACAGAATTTATTTTTGTTATGTG
Organism: Pseudocheirus occidentalis; assembly: GCA_028646575.1. Taxonomy (NCBI): domain Eukaryota; kingdom Metazoa; phylum Chordata; class Mammalia; order Diprotodontia; family Pseudocheiridae; genus Pseudocheirus; species Pseudocheirus occidentalis. The sequence continues at coordinate 10,790 of JAQQSW010011592.1, read as the reverse complement.
TATATACAAAACAATCAGAGTTAGGTGACTTGCCCAGGGTCATATAGCTAGTAAATATCTGAGGCGAGGTTTGAACTCAAGTCCTCCTGACTCCAGGGCCAGTGTTCTATCCACTGCACCATATGGCTGCCCTATATTCATATATATTTTAAAAACAAGCAATGTGAAATGGAGATGGATGGCTTCATAAAGAATTGTCTTGGTTTTGTTTTGTTTTGTTTCTTCTTTCTCGTGGTTCATTCCATTGGTTATAATTCTTTACGACTTGACTATTGTGAAAATATGTTCAATGTGAAGGTATATGTAGAACTTGTATTGGAATGTATGCTGTCTTAGGGGGAGAGACGAGGGGAGGGGAAGAAAATTGAACTTAAAAGCTTGTGGAACTGAATGTTGTAAATTAAAAATAAACAAATTTAAAAGAAAAAAATAACTCGTCTTTGTGTTCTGCCATGTGTATGGAAATGCTATTTTTTTGGGTGCTTAAGTACAGAATTATAAAAATAAGATTGTGGAGAGAGGAGACAAGGAAAGAGATGGGACAATAATTATAATAGCTGACAATTACAGTGTTTTAAGGTTTGCAAAGTGCTTTATGAATATGATCTTATTTGATCCTTGAAACAACCCTGGTAGGTGCTGCTATTACCCTCACTTTTTAAATGTAGAAACTGAGGCAGACAGAGGTAAAATGACTCACTTAGGGTCACATAGCCACTAAGTATCTGAGGCCATACTTTGAACTCTGGTCTGAGTTAAGTGTCATAGTGGATAGAGTGCTGGGCCTGGAATCAGGAAGAGTAAAATCTGGTTTCAAACACTTACTAGCTGTGTGACCCTGGGCAAGTCACTTCATCCTGTTGGTCTCAGTTTCCTCATCTGGCAAATCAGCTAGAGAAGGAAATGGCAAAGCACTCCAGGATCTTTACCAAGAAAACCCCAAATGAAATCATGAAGAGTCAGACACGACTGAATAAGAACAAACTCTGATTCCAGGCCCTGCTCCATCTTCTGTAGCACATAGCTGCCTCTATCCAAGAAAAGGAAAGCATCAGAGACACTTGGTTTGGAAATGATCCAATAAGACTGCTAATTCAACAATGCCTCAACAACCTCTACAATTTCCCCTAGTTCGAAAAAAGGGAGAGAGGAGACAGGGAAGGAGATAAAACAGAAGAGGGGCAGAGGACAGGAAAAGGAAGGTGGCAGCAGTGACCAAGAAGGAAAGCATATTGAAGAGAGATGGGCTGTGAAGGGTTTAGAGAGACTGGAAGGAGAATCTTGATTTCCCAAGCATATCATTATCTATGACCTCAGTGAACAGCACAATAATCCTTGTTATCCAGGAATATTTGCTCTGTGTTCAGAACGGAAAAAAAAAGAACAAAATAGTGACTCAGAGGGAAATGTTGTTCTTAAAGTCATACAGTAAATCATACATGGAGCAAGGCCTAGAACCCAAGCCTTTGGACTTGCTGCCTTGGCTTTCAGTGACTTTGTTCTGAAAGAGAAAAAACCCTACCTTCTTTTCGTCCCTCATTCCTTATGCACTATCCATCCTATCCCTCCTCACCACTAATTATCTCTGTACCTGGGGTTGGAGTAGGTGCTATATAGGATGCTGTATAGGTGGCACAGTCCACAGAGCACCAGGCCTGGAGTAGGAAGACATGAGTTCAAATCCAGCCTCAGACACTAACTAGCTGTGTGATCCTGGACAAGTCATTTCACCCTGTTTGCCTGTTTCCACATCTGTCAAATCATCAGGAGAAGGAAATGGCAAGCCACTCCAATATCTTTGCCAGGAAAACTCTAAATAGGATCCCAAAGAGTCAGACTTGACTGAAAAAACTCAAGAACAACAAAGGTGAACTTACATACTGCCCTCAGGATCTTCACAGTTGGAGAAAGACCCACAGAATTCAGGTTAGAATGAGAAATATTCAGGTCTCCACACTAAAAGATAACTCCCAGTGATGGGGAGAATGAGGAGATAGCCTTAATTTACTGATCCACTGTCTCATGTCTTCCCTCCAAATTATCCATTCTCCAAAAAACCATCACAGTGACAATCTCATGGTCTGATCATGCTACTCTCCTGTTCGTGAATCAACAGAGGCTTCCTCTTGCCTCTAGGATAAAATACAAACTCTTTTGTCATTTTAAGCCCTTCACAATGTGGCTCCAGCTTTCCAGACTGGCTTGCCCATTAGTTCTCTCCCTAGCATTCCATCTCCTGTATCTGTGACTTTGTAAATAAGATCCCCTCCAACTGATCCCTAGAATTCACTCCCTTTTTTCAGAACGTCCTTAACTCCAAAACTCAGCTCAAGCTGATTCCCCCAGCTCCTAATGCTTCCCTTACTCATTTCTTTTATTTACTTTGCAATATTTTTGTGTTTACTTATTAAATGTACATGCTCTTCCTTCCCTCCACCTCTACAGAATGTAACATCCACAAAGGCAAAGAATGGTTTTACTGCTTTTTGTTTTGTTTTGTTTTGTATCCTCATTGACTAGCACAGCACCTGGCTTGTTGATTTGCTTAATATGTGACTTTGAAGCTCTCTTACCTTTTTTCTTTATCTATTTCAATAGGCACATATAGCAAATTTCTCTCTTTCTGTTGTAGTTTCTTTTCATCTCTATGTCCATGCTTAACCACTTCTTTCCTTAAATGGCTGGCTTAGACCCTTGCCTCCTCCTGTTGCTATCCATGGTGCTGGGAAGAGCATCTCATAGTTATGGGGAGAAGTGATAGGCATGAATGACAGTGCTCTATGATTTGCATTGCTTATAGAGAATGGAGGACATGTGGGAAGAGACTAAGATGGATAAAGCTGATGTTAGAAGAGAAAGATGCATGGGCATAGAGGTTTTCTTAGGTCACTGGGTGTAGGTGTTTCCAGATTTAAGTGCATTTAAGTGCATATCTCATTAGATCAATCTCCAACAAAAACAATAACATCGTTGCTCAGTTGTATCCAGCTCTTTGTGACCCCATTTGAGATATTCTTGGCAAAGATACTGGAGGGGTGTGGTAGGGAGATCCATCCTGCCCTACCGGAGAGTCAGAGGGGCCGGGGGAAGACATAGGAGAGAGTAGACTGGGGGAGGGGTTGTATAGTGGGATGGCTGTTTTGAGGTGCTGGGTAGGGGAAAGATGGGGAGAAAATTTGTAACACAAAATCTTGTGGAAATGAATGATGTAAACAAGAAAATAAATAAATAAATTTATTTTTTAAAATAAAAATAAATTTTAAAATTTTTAATTAATTAGGAAAAAAAGATATTGGAGTGATTTTGCCATTTACTTTTGCAGCTCATTTTACAGGTAAGGAAACTGAGACAAACAGAGTTAAATGACTTACCTGGTGTCACACAGTAAATGTCTGAGTCCAGATTTAAAGTCAGATCTTCCTGACTCCATGCCTAATGCTCTATCCTTTGCACCACCTAGCTGCCCCAATAATAACAATGACAATAATTAGAACTGATATAACACTTTAAAGTTTCTAAATATGAGCTCATTTTATCTTTACAGCAACCTTGGAAAGTAGATGCTCTTATTATCTCCATTTTACAAATGAAGAAACTGAGGCAGGTAGAGGTTGTAACCTGCCCAGGATCATGCAGCTAGTAAGTGGTTGAGGCTAGATTTGAACGTCTTTCTAACTTAGGTCCAGTGACTTAAACTGTTAAGTTGCAATTTGCTCAGAAGGCCCTGCTTCCTCCTTTCCTGTCAGAGATTCTCTGTCCAAGGTCTCCTACTTTAGAGAATCATTGAACTCCAAAGCCTTTCTTCTTTCTAGATTTCTATGGCCTGAGGCCCTGCTCTAAGCAGGCAACTTAGGGTGCTAATGAGTGGATTAAATAAACTAATCTCTGCTGACTTGTCAGCTAACAAACCAGGTACTTTCCCTCCCAATTAACTGATTCCCTTGACAATTCTAAGGGTTCAGAACATAAAGTCCATAGACTTTTCTTTTTTAATACTTTAATAACTATTTCAATATAACTTCCTTTTTATTCCTGTATATTTTGCTTATTCATTCAATAAAGCACTCGACTTGGATTCAAGAAGACTTGAGTTCAAATCCTGCCTCAGACACTAGCTAGGTGACTGGACAAGTCAAAAAAAATCTCTCTTTGCCTCAGTGTCCTTATCAGTAAATTGGGAATAATAACAGCACCTATCAGGGTTGTTGTGACAATCAACAATTGTTGTGACAATTAGACAAACAAGATTATATAGGTAAAGGGCATCCCTAAATAAATGCTTGTTATTATTCCTGCTCCAATCACATATGACTGGTCTCTTCTCCCTTCATCTTCTCTCCTACTTCCCCTTCCTCTCTTCTTTCCCTTATACTTTTTCCTCTATACCGTCTCTGCTCTCTATTTCTTCTTCCTCTCTACATTCTGCCCTTCACCCTCCATTTCATCTTTTCAATCCCTTCCCTCCTCTGTCCTTTCCCCGGTCCCCCTTTTCCCCATTCTCCTTTTTATGTCTTCTCCACCTTTTCCTCCCCACCCTTCTCCCTCTTTCTCTTCTTCATCTCTCCCTTTCTCTGCTTTCCCCTCCCTCCTCTCCTCTCCCTCTGACCTATTTTAGGCAAAAGAGCAAAGACTGATTAATTTTCCCTACAGCAACCAAGAGTCACTTTAATCCTGGGGTGGCACGGGGTATTGTGACAGAAGAGGAGCCCTGTGACCCAGTGTGGAGGGGATAAAGCAGAGGGGGGCTGGTGAGGAGGCTTCTGCACACAAGGCATCTGCACTCAGGCTGCTCCCACAAAGACTTAATTTGTTTCTTAATAGGTCTCGGACTCTTTGATAAGAGTCCTAAAGTGCTTTTTTCTTAAAAAATAAAATGAAGTCACTGATTATGTCTACTGCTTCCTGGAGGATAGTAAAAGAAAGGGGAGGGCACCAGGGAGAGTAGAGGGGTAGAGTAGGGTAGAAAAGGGAAAAGGCAAGGAAGGGTGGGGCCGTTTGAGGTGTGGGGGAAAACAGTGGAGAGCAGGGTAGGAGGGATAAGGAAGAGGGCCGGGAGAGGAGAAGAACAAGGGAGAGGAGAGGGAAAAGAGGGAAGAGGAGGGGAGGGAGAGCAGGAGAATAAGGAGGTGAGAAGAGAAGGAAGGATAGACAAGAAAGGAGAGCTATGTCAGATTTAGGCTGTGTTTCAAATCCCTTTGTTGTAGAAAGGGCTCTCTTGTGGGGTAGAGGATGGGGCTCAAATGTGACGGTAAAATCAGAGTGTATTTGTGTTGGTGTGGGGAGGGATTATATGGGCTTCCTTTGCTTGTACCTTCCCTTGGTATTAGGCAAGGAGCAATGACCTAAGCTCCTGACCATTCTACCCCATGGTCTTACCTCCTACAAGGAAGAGTTGAGGGACATGGGCTCAGCTACACTGGGAAGGTCTTGCTGTCCTAACAAAGGGATGGAAAGAGGAGGGAAGGAACATGGTTAGGAAGGAAAAAAGTGGAAGAAAGAGGAGGTCCTGCCTTCACCCACGTCTGTAGCTGTCCCTCATCTGGAAATGGTGAAGCCCTTTTTTTGTTTCTCATTTTTCACCAGCCCCTCAGCATCATCCCTGAGACCCAGTCAGGAAGAGATAAACTGACCCAGCAGTGCAAGCTCCTTCCATGTCATGGACCCTCACAGATTTCTCCATCCACAAGAGTGCACCCATTGTATGCCCAGTGATGTGCACAAAGAAGGAACTTAACAAATGTTTGCTGAATTAAACTTCATTTGACAAGCATTTATTAAGAGTGCAGCCTATGTAGAATCCTGTGCTAGGTAACAGAGAAGACACAGTCCAAACTTTAAAGCATGGCAAAATTGGAAAAGACTTCAAATCCCCTGCTTCCTAAGGGCGGAACCATAGAGCAAGTCACCCTCTCAAAGCCTCAGTTTCTTTGTCTGTAAAGAGAATACTAATAAATGAACTTCAAACTTCAGGGATTATAATAAATAAAGCACTTTACCAACCTTAAAGAACAATGTAAATGGTGAGTCAATATTATTATTATTGAATAAAAAGCATTTATGAAGCACTTAGTTTGTCCCAAACTCTAGAGGTCACAGTTTATGTAATAAGGGGCTAGGACCCATATATGAATACCTAGAATACAAAAAAAGTGATGATAATGGGATCAGAGAGGTACAACCCAATCTGAGAAGGGAAAGGTCATTACTAGGCTCTTAACTTTACTCAGTAGCCAACTGGCATGATTTTAGGCAAAAGTGACTTATGTATATTTTAGAGACTAATTCAAATTCTACTTCCTCACTACGACTTTCCTGAGATACATCAGGGTAAATTATCTCATATAAAAGAGGAAAGAGAGCACTGTTACAATGGAGGGGAGGAGCAGGAAGGTGAAAGGGAATGGGACAACCTTACTCTCATTGAATTTGGCTTAAGGAGGAAATAACATACACACTTAACTGGTTATCTTACCCTACAGGAAAATATCGGAGTAGGGGATAAGAGGAGGGATGGTGGAAGGTATGGTAGATTTGGGGAGAGGGTAGTTAGCATCAAACATTTTTGAAAAGGGTTAGAGTCAAAGGAGAAAATAGAATAAGTGGGGAGCAGGACTTCCCTGATCCCAGAGTTAAAAGAGGGGAGTTCACTAGGGCTTTGCCCTAGGGCACAATTACCAGAAGAAGTAACAAGACATTTTCCCATGTGATTCTCCAGTTGGATGATTCTCTGCCAGCCATATAGTACAATCACTTCCATTCCCTCAACTGCCCCAGGCCACCTCAGTCAGAATCCTGTCCCAGTGTTGTCCCTTTCTCAGGACTTGCCCACCTTCCCTACTAAGTGGACTGTCTCCTCATTCCTTCCCCCAACTGAATTTACCTCAGTTTCAAGAATTCCTACTATCTGATACCCTAGTCATTAACATCCTTATTACCCTTGAACTTCTCAAAAGCACTGTTTTGCAATCTCTCTAATTCACTTATCATATATTATTTTATATTATTAAGAGGCAGCATGCTATCTATAGTGGGCAGAGAGCTTGCCTTGGATCCTGGAAAACCTGAGTTCAAGTGCTGCCTCTGACACTGTGGCTGTATTACCCTAAGCAAGTAATACAGTCTCTCAATGTTCTAACTGCACGTAAGGTGTTGACCTGCACTGGCAGAGGGAGTTTCCTCTTCTGGGAGTCCCCTATACCAATGAAATCACAAATCCTATCGTTATTCCTACACAATTTTGTACTAAAGTTATAGAAGCATTTTGTGGTGTCCAAGAATTGGAAATTGAAGTGATAACCCTCAACTGGGGGATGGCTGAACAAGTTGTAGTATATGAATGCAATGGAATATTACTGGGCTATAAGAAATGAGGAGCAGGTGGACTTCAGCAAAACCTGGAAAGACTTACATGATCTGATGCTGAGTAAAGTGAGCAGAACCAGGAGGACATCGTACATAGTAGCAGCAACATTGTGCTATGATCAACTTTGATTGACTTGTCTCTTCTCAGCAATACAATGATATAAGACAATTCTAAAAGGCTCACGATGTAAAATGCTATCCACATCTAGAGAAAGAACTATGGAGTCTGAATGCAGATAGAATAATACTACTTTCACTTTTTTGTTGTTTTTTCTTTCTCATGGTTTTTCCTTTTTATTCTGATTCTTCCTTCATAACATGTGTAATGTGGAAATATTTTTAATATGATTGTACATGTACAGCCTACATCAGATTGCTTGCTGGCTTGGGGAGGGGGAGATGAGGGAGCAAGAAAATATTGAGTCAAGCTCACAGCAGTGAGAGTCTCAGTAAAGATCATTGAGCTGCTACTTCAAGAACAATAGAGTTTAAATACCTGAGCTGCCTGACCTTTAAAAGAAGATGACATTGACAGAAACTCAAAGACAGATGGTGATACATAAAGAAATACACATCCAAATACATAAAGAGAACATGAGTTTCATATGCATGCAGAGAAGTGTTAAACACAAGGCCCAAATTAAATGTAATTGGGAAATATTTAGCAAAAGAAATAAAAATATAGGGGCAGCTAGATCACGCAGTGAATAGAGCAGGAACCTTGGGAGTCAGGAGGACCTCAGACACTTAACGTTTACTAGCTGTGTGACTTGGGGAAATCACTTAATCCCAATTGCCCTACCTCCCCTCCTCCAAAAAAAAGTAAAAGTAAAAAAGAAAGAAAAATGCAATAAAATATAGATAAGGTTAACATTAAGTTTTCTAAGTCAACATGTAGCCTGCAGGGCTCCTTATGCAGGGTTAATAGCCCCATTCCTCTCTGAGTTTGACACCACTAGTCAAGAGAGTAGCTTCTACAAGGACCCAAGTGCACAGAGGGGCTAATGTGGAAACTGAGCCTCAGTAAAAAAAAAGTATAGGAAGAGACAAAGATGCCATGTGACCTATACAGTCACCTGCAAGCTGCCCCAAGCCCATGGTTCTGAAGAAGAGGAAGAATCTGAACAGTAATAATAAATCACATGCACTAATAACTTAGTCCTTAGTTCTTTCCCTTCACTGATAAGCCATCTTGATTCTACAGGTTCTAGGGAAAGTTGTGGCATAATAGAACAGAGCACTGCTTGACACTCTTCAGAAAGAAGAGAGTTTTCCTGATTCTTGATGGGTTTGAGTAAGAGTTCGTTCTGTCTCTTCTGTTGGATAAAATAACACATATCATATATTTTATCCTTTAATAACTTGGGTGCTTTCAGGGAAGCAGAAAGCCTTCCAAGTGAAAGAAAAAAGTCAGATTTCAACACTCCCAAAGGAAAATCTGGGTAGGGACAAGAGCCAAAGAGAATTTGTGAGACACTTTTCCCACCAAATCATCTCTAGGAAAATTGTCATTGAGTGAAAGCCCAACTAACACATGGGTTATATTTGTGTCACATTCTGTTCCTGAACTGAAATGTCCATGAGAGAAAAGACTGTGTCTAAAGGTGCATCTCCCCTACTATGAGCATTCTCTACTTTAAATACTTATTAAGTCTTCATTGAATCTGAGTGAATGACAAGGAAGATAAGCCCTTTCAGTATTGGAGAGGAGAAATAGAAGAGTTAGAAAGACCTTCAATTGGACTATTGAATAGTCCAAGTGGGTGTCAATAAGGGACAAATTTGAGAGATATTTCAGTGGTTGGTAACTGAGTAAGTATGAAAGATGGGGAAACATTGTGCACTCCACTGGTTACAATGCCTATACAACCAGACTATTGTACAATGTGAAAGAGTTTGCATATCCTATAACTGATCGTATGCCACCATGGTGGGGGTGAGGGGTGGGGAGGAAGGGGAGAAAAATCTGAAACTTAAGTGAGTCTGGAACTGAATCTTGTAAACTAAAAGTAAACAAACAAGTCAATTAAAACAATAAAAAATAAAAGATGGGGAAAGATCCAAAAATACCACCACCATTTCCAGAGTGAGAGAGAAGAATTGAATGGCTCCATCTGCATAGCCACCAGGGACATCTGGATAGGACAGAGAAGCTCACTCTCCTTCACTGAGCTGGGGGATACCAGATATGAATTACCTATCACCTCAAATTACTATCATGAAGATTTCTTAAGCTTTGCCATCAACTACCTGTTTTCTCCCCCTGAAAGAATGAAGCTCCTTGATGGCACGGTCTATATTACTTTTGTCTTTATACAGTGCCTGCCATGGTACTTAGCACAAAGTAGGTTCTTGTTGGTTGTCTTATTCTGAAATATCTCTGAAAGATAAGACCAATATCTAGAAGCATTGCTTTTGTAGTAAACAGTTAACCAAATTTTACTGGATTGAGTGCCTACTATGTGCCAGACACCATGGTAGGTACTAGACATATAAAGACAAAGAATGAAACAAAGACCTTAGAAAACATCTAGTTCAAACCTGTAATTTTATAGATGAGGAAACTGAGACTTAGGAAGACATATAGTGAGTTAATAACAGTACCCAGATGTAGTGGCAACCACACTGGCATACCCAGGATGGCTACTAGCACAGGTTCTTAGATCTGCTTTAATAGGAATGATAGCTGTTCAAAGGAACAACAATCTTTTTAAATTATATTCATCAGTTCAAGGGAAAAAATCAGCACTCTGAAATTCAGGGAAAATCCAAACAAAGAAAGATGGTGGCGTTGAAGCAGCAAGGTCCCACAGCTCCCACACCGCCACCCTAAACACCCAGAAAATACGAGCCTAGACAAAGTCTAGGAAAGTCTAGGACTCTCAGACTCACAAAAATCCAGAGAACACAGCTCTCGCTGAAGGCAGCTGGGCAGCAAGGGGCTCAGCGCAGCCGCAGGAGTGGAGGCTGGAACAGCCGGAAGCCGAGACTGTGGCCAGGCCTGGGGCAGTGGGAAGGAGCTGAGCTGAGCCGAGCCCTGCAGCCAGCCTGCAGTGGTTCTACAGCCTCCAGCACCCCCACATCTGCCAAGGTGTGGGGAACAGGACAGAGAGGCGCAGCTCCCACCGCATTGGAGCAGAGAATGGCCAGCCCAAAACCGTGGGGCCAGGCAAGACCTCAGGGCAGCCAGGAGGAGCAGCTGAGCCTCCCAAGGAGCTTCCCAAGCCACAGGGTGAGTCTACTTCAAAGAAAATCTAAAGCACCGGCCTGAGGGGAGACGGTTAGTGAAAGCTGAAACTTTGAAACTTAATTGGGGGGGGTAAAGCAGTTCGGCCATTCTACCCCAGGGGCAAGGAAGCAGTGGGGGAGGGGAACTACTGGAACCAGCAGCAGTGGCCCCCACCAGGCTGCTTCAGAGCCCCTGGCCT
>JAQQSW010011591.1:0-12720 GCA_028646575.1 Pseudocheirus occidentalis | reverse complement strand
AAAAAAAGAGGCAAACATGTATATTTCTGTTTTTAAGCTAAGGGAGGATTTTACTGAATGAAGATCTCTCCCCACTGAAAAGGAATGAAGGCACCAATTAAGGTAGAAGCCAAGCCATCCTTCACACAGCTTCAGATGCTTTCTTTGCTTACACACTGGCCAGGACTAACTCTGCACACTTGTGACATTTGCCTGTAGGTTATTCAAGGTAGAGCCACTTCAAGCCTCTCCTTGCGTGTGTGAAGTGATCTTCAAGGGTCCCTGGACAATGATGATCCCATTATCTGTCCAGCAGAGGGCTCTCTCAAGCCTTTCCTGGTGACCCTCTCAGCCCCTAGTCTGGGTAGGCACTGAACAGTTTTCCCTAGCATGGGTGTGGGCTTAAAAAAGAAAAAGGTAGATCCAAATTCTTCATTTGGAGAGGGCATAGAAACGATCTCTTCCCCTTGGACAATAGATATCTGCAGATTTTTCTGAGCTGGGGGAGCTGTAGTGGTCTTCTGTGCCATGCTGTCTTCCAATGTTACTGTCAGTGTGCCTATTCCTCACAAACTCCTGTTCCATAGTCCCCAAACACTGACCAAGCCCCAAACACTGATTGGGCATCACCTAATGCTTCTTGGGCAGCTCAGCCCTGGTGCTCAGGGACATCCTGATAGTTAAGTCTGCCTGCTCAGGCTTTAGGGGAGATTTCTCTTAGAGGCCATTCCCAATGTGAGGTATCAGTGGGAAAAGTGGGGGTAGAGTTACTGCTCCTTGCTTTAACCCTTGGCTGCCTGACCCCACCCCTCCTCTAGCTTCCACTCCTGTTGCCTTCTGGACTGCTGCTTTGAGGTAACTCCTAAACAATGTTTTTTTTTTTTAATTTTAAAATATTTTATTTTTTCCCCAATTACATGTAAAAACACAAACCATATCATTAAAATAGGAGAATTAGATGGAATTGTGGGCAGAAGAAACATGGGAACAAATAATTCATGGGTGCAGGAACAAACAAAAGCACTTGGGGGTAGGAATTACAGATTGGTGAAGAATTTGCTCAGTGACCTGGTTTAATCTTTTTCTTTAACAGACGATAGTACTGTGGCCTAAGCAGTTACACCTTGTTCAATATCACAAGGCAAGTTGGTGCAGGTACCTAGATCCTTGGAAACTTGTGCTCTTGGAACTGATTAGTTGAGTAACATAGTTCCTTCCTTCCTCCCTTCCTCCCTTCCTTCCTAACTTCCTCCCTTCCTCCCTCCCTTCCTCCCTCCCTTCCTTCCTCCATCTCTTCCTTCCTTCCTTCCTTCCTTCCTTCCTTCCTTCCTTCCTTCCTTCCTTCCTCCCTCCCTTTCTTCCTTCTTTCCTTCCTTCCTTCCTCCCTCCCTCCCTTACTTTTCCTCTTCCTCTTCCCCTTCCCTTTCCCTTCATCCCCTCTGTCCACATAGGGTATTGTACCCTTACCTGCTGGTGTTCTGCCCAAAGGAACATAAATTTTGATCACTAAAACCATCTTGAATCTACATGCTAGATTTTTTTTTCTTAAGGACTATGCCTTAAACAAATCACTCTGACTCTCATTGATTGCCCAACAACACATCCCATGCCAAACCCCACTTGGTCTTTGTTTGAGCCCTGACTAGCTCAGAGCAAATAGCAATTGCTTCTGTTCTGGCCAGAAAACCTGAGGATCTTCCCCTCCCAGACGGTTTTTTAAAATTTTAATTTGGCCTAGGTAAAGAGGGCATTCTCTGCCTCACTTCTTACCTACCCTTAATCACAGAAAGGGTGTTGCATCAGTCAAACTGAGACCTGTTAAAAACCTTAGCTTAAAAAGGCCAAGCTCTCCCACTGCATCAGGGCCATCTCTAGTTGTCCTGCCATTGGACCCCGATGGCTCCCAGAGGAGAAAGTGAGGCTGGTGACTTCACACACCCTTCCCTCACTTAAAACCAACTTACTTACATGTCATGGCATCACCTCCCTCACATCACGAGCCTCTTCAAGAAAGAAGGACAAACAACAATCCCCCACCCCAAGAAGGGAAGAAAGCTAGTTAAAATTGAACACACATGGGCAAACCAGTTGAGGAAACTCAACTCTTTTCAATTTGACAAATTTACTATAAAACCTATGTTCAGTTCCAGGTCCTTAAGATACAGATGACACATTTTGCTGGGTGGGGATACAGAAACCTGGACTTATGATCCCTAATGACTGTTGGTTTAGGTAATTTCCAGGAGAGGAAGCTCCCACTCCCGATTGAGATCTGCATGCTCTCCAGCAATTTATTATTTCGGAGCGTTGCCTATAGAACTGAGGTTTGCCCAGAGCGCTGAGATTAAATGACCTACCCAAAGTCACATAGCCAGTGTGTGCTTTTCCTCACTTTGGGGAAAGCTTTCTTCCTCTCCTCATTCCAACTCCACTAGAAAACATTAAATTCTATGCACCTAATGTCACAGCTATGTGCCAGGATCCTCTCTGCCATACAGGAAACATAAGGAAAGTACATATGTAGCCAAGCCCACCTTTCCATTAGCTTCCATCCCACCTCTTCCTCAGGTTACCTACTTCTAATTTTGAAAAGTCAAGGACTAAGTGAACCAGATTCAATTCGTTAACTGCCTACTCTGTGCTAGGAACTAGGGATAAGAAGTAAGAAAGAAAGAACGGGAAAAAAAAACAACAAAAGAAACAGTCCCTGCTCTCAAGGAATTTACTTTCTACTGGGAAAATACAAATTAACTCAGAGAAGTAAATATATTTTTGATACAATATGTACACTGTAAGTGAAGACACAATATAGGCTAGGGACTGGACCTATGATTTCAGGGATAAAGGGAATTCCCAAATGAGGAAACTCTCTACTAATGCAGGCCAGAATCTCATCTGCCACTTAAAGCCTTAGGGAAATTGTTTAGAGCACTGGGACGTTAAGAGACTTACCCAAGGTCACTAAGTTATGTTCAGAAATGGGATTTGAACCCAGGTCCTTCTGGCTCTGAAGCTAGTTTTCTCTATCATACTACATGACTAAGGGGATCAGGAAAGGACCCTATACAGGGGTGACACCTGAGCTAAGCCTCCAAGGGAAGTAAGAATTTCACAAGGTAGAAGTGAGGCAGGAGGACATAGTCTAGAAATGGAGACAGGGAGGTGGAATGTTGTATATAGAGAACAAGTCCACCAGTTTGGCTGAAATGTAAACAATGATCAATAAGTTAGGAAAAACAGAATCCCCAAAATAAAACTGAGGGAGCGAAATGTGACCCCGTTGTCAAGAGAAGGCCATTATGAATGCTTTGACTGGGGGCAGGAGTAAAGAGAAACTAATGTGATTTAGATGGTATTTGAGAAAGATTATTTCTATTCTTGAAACCATTTGTAGGTTAACCTGAATGGGGAGGGAATGAAAACCTATTCCTATTACACAGTCATAGAAATTCTTGCTGCTGTACTAACTGCCTTCCTCAAATAACATTCACTTTCTCAAATAATAATCCAGCTCCTAGACTAAATTAATGGCGGTAGAAATGAAGAGGAGGGGATAAACCTGAGATATCTTATAAAATAATTACCATAACTAGGTAACGAATTAAACAATCAATAGATTTGTCTTGAACATCCTATTCACCTACCTATTCCCTGGTCAGTCTGAAGAAACTTTCATGGTGAGGACTTGATGTCTCAATGGTAATACCCCTCCCCACCCACTCTTTCAGGAATGTCTCAGCCACAATATCTCACCTGACTTTATACTGTCACTTAGACACTTAGCACTCACTAGCCGTGTGATCTTGGACAAGTCACTTAACCCCCATTGCCCTGCCTTCCCCCCTCTAAAAAGAAAAAAAAAAGCAAGAAAGAATAGGGCTAGTTTGGTCTGACCTGTTGATGAAATGAAGCTGGCTCTTTTTATTGACTCTTTTGTTTTCTAAATAATCTCCAATGATTACTTTAATAATTCTTGCTAGAATTTTTCCTGGAATTAAGGTCAAGCTTACTGGCCTCTATTTCCAGTCTCTGTCCTCTTCCTTTTTTGAATATTAGGACATTTTTTCCTCTCCAATCTTGTGGGATGTCTCTCATTTTCAATCATCTTTTAAATATCATTTACAGTGGTTCATTAAAAAACCAATTAGGTGTTTTTACTAAATTCCCTATGCCACAGTGGAACACACTGTAACCTGACTCTAGCATGTAATGTCATTTTGGTCTTCTTTAAGAAAGGACAACAACCATTAATATGGTGGAGGTATGGGAAAGAATTAGAAGTAGAATAAATAATTTAGAACAAAAAGTAAGAACCAGTATCCAAGAAATGGAATTCACCAAAACTAGAACAGAGAAATCAAGGACTCCATGAGCCAGCAAAACATATTAGAATAAAATTAAAATACTGAGAAAATAGAGAATATGAGAAAAACAAACGGCCTGGCAAACATGTCAAAGAGAGATCATTTAAAACTCATTGGACTCCAAACGCCAAAAGGAAAAGTCCCAGGAAAGTTAGGGCCAAAATCCAAAACTCCTACCCTGGATTCAAAGAAAAAAAATTGTGGTATTGAAGAATAAAGAATTCAAGTATCATGGAACCACATTCACACAAAACCTGGCAGTTTTTACTTAAAATACCTTAGAAGAAGGTATTCCAATTGAGAGAAAAAGAGAGAGAAAGAGAGAGAGACAGAGAGACAGAGAGAGAGAGAGAGAGAGGTTAATACCTAAGAATAACTTATGTTACAAAGGTGAGCATAATTCTACATGGGAAAAATTTCATCTTTAGTGGACTGGAGGACTTTGAAGCATTTCTAAAGAAAAAAACAGAGAGCTTGGTAGGAATCTGGAAGTACAAACACAAGAGTCAATAGAAATTTTAAAAAAGAAATAAAAAAAAAGAGTCAATAGAAATATTGAAAGGACAAGTCAAGCCAAATTGAAAAGAGCGAGCCTACTGAATTCCAGGCATTGTGCTAAAGGGCCTGGGACTTGAAGAAAGGCAAACAAACACCAACCAACCAACCAATCCCTGTTTTCCATGACCTCATAGTCTAACCAGGGAGTCCACATGCATTGCAACTCTGTACAAACAAGTTAAGTATGGGGATAAATTGGAAGCCAGTAGGAATAAGGGCTGGTAAAGAAAGGTTCCTTGCAGAAAGTAAGACAATAGGGGGTGGCTAGGTGGTACGGTGAATAGAGCACTGGCCCTGGAGTCAGGAGGATCTGAATTCAAATGTGACTTTAGACACTTAACACTAGCCTGTGACCTTGGGCAAGTCACTTAACCTCAATTGCCCTGTCCTCCCCCCTCCAAAAAGGAAAAAAAAAAAGTAAGACAATAGCTAAGACTTGAAGGAAGTCGGGGAAGCTACTAGGCAGAGGCAAAGAGGAAGAGAGCATGGGACAGAGCAGGGGAAAATGTCCAGTGTCATTGGATCAGGAAGTATATGGAGGGCAGTAAGTGCAAGGGAACAGGAAAGGTGGGAAGGGGCCAGGTTGTAAAGGGCTTCAAAAGCCACACAGAGGACTGTATATATGATCCTGGAGGTAATGGGGAGCGTTGTTATTTACTGAATAGAGGGCTTAGGACAATCAGTTTGACAGCTGAGCAGAAGACAAGCTGGAGTGGGGAAGACTGGAGGTAGGGGATCAAACCAGAAGGCCATTGCAGTAGTCTAGGCATGAATTGATGAGGGCTTGTGCCAGAGTGGTACAAAGTGTCAGAGCAGAAAATGGGAGAGGGAGGTATATGGGAAATGTTACAAAGGTACAGATTTGGCAACTAATTGAATGTAGGGAATCAGGGAGAGAAGATACTGAAGTTGTGAGCCAAGATAACTGTGGAACCCTTAACAGCAACTGAAAGGGCCTGTAAAGTGATGATGAGAGTGCTGGAGCCAGCTCAGAGAGCCAATTGTTAAATTTTCAGGGCGAGCATTTATTCCTCATAAATCGTCAAATGCTACAGTTCTAGGCTTGATTTATTGTTCTGTTGATTGTCAAGACTTAAGTGGGGTAAAAAGGTTAATAATATAGAGGTGCCCAGAGTAGGGGATACTGCCCCCTGAGAGAGCTCTGGAACAATTCAGGGAGGTTGGTGGTAGCCTTGGATGCAATTGGGGGACACTGAATAAAAATAAGGGGGGAATTGGAAGCATAAGGAAAGGAGAGAAGAAAATTTCAAAAAACCATTTGTACATGTTTCATCTGTTCTGTAACAGAGTTCAAGTCATCCTGATTACGTTATTTTCCAAATAATTACACAAAACGCAAGTTATAACCAAATCGGTGGTCGTCTGACAGCAAGTCTTAGCAAGCATGTTTCTCATTGTCATGAAGTCCCGCATGCCTCTGACATGTTTACAACATGATGCTATATAGTTATAGAACGCAATATTGTATCATCAAAATTTCATTGCAGGAAAAAAACACCGCAAGGTTACAATAAATTATTAAATTTAAGATACATTTTTTGGTTTTGTTTTTTGCCAATTTTAAATAGATTTTATTCTCCAGAACAATTGCATTTCCATTTGTTTACGGTACTGATAAAGGGCAATGCTGTTTACTTCTCTCCCTCTGCACATTCAAGTATTCAGAATGTCCAGATTTACACAGTAGCTTAAATTTTTAAACTGCTATGGCCTTGGCTACAAGTTTGAGTCCTTCAATTTTTGGAAAGCTGGGTGGAATGCTCTTTCTTCTGGTGTGTTTAGTAGACCTCTTCAATGGTGGGTCCAGAAGAATCACCTCCAGATGGGAACCCATCAGGGATGCCTTCTGGCATGCCCCGTGTACTCTGGTACAGCTTAGTAATGATGGAGCTGCAGACCTTCTCCAGTTCTTTTTGCTGATGCTCAAATTCTTTCTTCTCAACAGTCTGGTTCTTATCCAGCCAGTTGATTATTTCATTACATTTGTAAAGGAAGTTCTGTTTGTCTTCATCACCAACTTTGCCTTGCAGTTTTTCATCCTGTACGGTTGCCTTCATGTTGAAAGCATAATATTCAAGAGAATTCTTGGAAGATGCCTTGTCTCTCTGCTTTTCATCCTCAGCCTTGTATTGCTTAGCCTCCTGGACCATATGCTCAATGTCTTCCTTGCTCAGATACCTGTATCATTGGTGATGGTGATCTTGTTCTCCTTGCCTGTGCTCTTATCCACGATAGAAACATTGAGGGTGGCATTTGCATCAATGTCAAATGTTACTTCAATCTGAGGAACAGCCCTGGGTGCTGGGGGGATTCCTGTGAGCTCAAATTTGCCAAGCAAGCTGTTATCCTTTGTCATTGCTCTTTAACCTTCATAAGCCTGAAAGCACACCAGGCTGGTTGTCCATTAGACTTGCTTGGCCCAGCTCAGTAGTGCCTGAGATAGGTACTCAGTCAGTGCCTAGGCCACATTTTGGAAACTGCTTAAGTTTAAACCCAGTCTTCCCAAGGACCAAATAGGGGAGAATGTGTCCCAAAGTGGTCAGAGGAAATGTTTGTACTTCTGTTCTTTGTATTTATTTGTAGTAAAAAATCTCTTTGTTAGCTATTATTCATTGATATTGTTTAATTAAAGAGAACTGGGGTGGTAATCACTGACATCTACCACTTGGAGAGGGGAAAACATACTGGAATGAGGACTTGAGTCGACAATATTAGAGAAAGACTCCCTCAGTCTCTGGTGGTTACCCTTAGAACTCTGAGGGGGGAAGTAACCAGTCTTGTTTGGGGAGAGTGAGTCCATTCTTGCTATATTAGAAAACCATTGTTTGAAAATACAGATAACCAGTAAGCAAAATTTAAACAATAGAGAAACATTGAGTGATTTAACAATTAAGAAACAATAGAGAAACATGATGTTTATTGTATAAAGCCATAAGGGGGAAAGAGTGGAGAAAATTAATCGTTGTTCTAGAGGTTTATCTGAGTACACATAGTTCAGTCACTCCCTGTTGGTTTCTCTTAATAAATGGAGTGTTTAAGCCAGAGAAAGGAAAAGTTTCCAGCCAGATAAGTGCTGGAGTCAACGTCTTGGAAAGTGTCCATTAGCAGCAGCTGGGGCTCCTCACTGCCTGGCTAGCTGCTGCTGTGGCTACACCTTTCTGAACCTCATGCTCACTCTCTACAGGGAGATCTTTTAAAACTGTTGCTGCAGCAGAAAAACTCTGCTTTGTCTCTTTCAGCTCTGGGAAGAACTACAATTCCCAGGATCTAAAGAACCCATAAAGGGACAGCCTCCCTCACAAAAGAGCCAACACAATCTTTGCCTTAATTATTGTTTCGCTAGTCAGGTATGTTTGGGACTAGGCAGCCTGGGAGTTCCCTTACAGCTCCCAGGTTCTGTCACTCAGTGGCTATAGATAGCAATTTGAGAGTCATCTTTGTACTAGAGATAGTTGAAGCTACATGAGTTAGCCAAAGGACTGAGTGTAGATGGAGGAAAATCTAGAGCTAAGGACAGAGCCCTAGTGAATATCAGTGAAATTACAGGAGGAGGATTGAAGAGAATTAACAGAAAAACTGCCCAGTCAGAAGAACCATGATGATAAAATGTCATAGAATCCAAGACATGAGATTTATAAGATCATATACATTGCTAGGTCAATGATGTCAGAGACATGGGAAATATTGAAAAAGATGAAAACTGAAAAAAAATCACTGAGTCAAATGTGATATGGTCTTTTTTCTTCCTTCCTTCTTCCTGTTTCCCTTCCTTCTTCCTTCCTTTTTTCTCATTCTTTTCTTCCTTCTTCTTTTCCTTCTTTCTTTTTTCTTTCATTCTTTTTTCCTTCCTTCTTTCCTTCCTTCCTTCCTTCCTTCCTTCCTTCCTTCCTTCCTTCCTTCCTTCCTTCCTTCTTTCTTTCTTTCACAAATTTTTAACTTTACCCTCTCTATGCCATAAAGTCCATTCAACAGATACTATAGAGTTCATAGCATGGGAGCACTTTTTCCTCTAGACTAGAAATTGAAATTCCCACTTATTCTTTTAACAGCTATTTTGATATAATTTATAGGTTTTCAATGGAAATAGACCTCAGTTGTCACACTTATAATTATACCAAGCTCTTAGCTTGGTCTTTTTTAACTTCACTGACATTCTCTTATGATTCTTTTTTTTCAGTCTTTACTGATGCTTTTGTAACATCACTATTGTTTACCAACAATCACTCCCCCAAATAGAACCCTAACTTGTAATAAAGAAGTTCAGTTAAATAAAACAAATCGGCATATTAACTATGTCTGACAACACTATGTTTTACTGTGATCTGCAATCCACCACCAATCTTTGAAGAGGAACAAAATAAGTCTCATCATCAGTAGTCTGTGTAGTCAAGGTGGATTATTCCATTGAGATGAACTGATAAATTTTAGTGTTATTTTCCTTTACATCGGTGCAACCATTGTATATATTATTCTTGTGGTTTTGCTTATTTCAGTCTGCATCAATTCATAAAAGTCTTCCCAAGTTTCTCTGAATTTTTCATGGTTCTCATGCCACAGTTCATTCAGACATTCTCCATCAGTAAGGAACCACTTTGTTTCCAGTTGTTTGCTACCATGGCCCCGGTCAAAATGTTTTAGTATGTGGGATCTGTCCCTCTGTCTTTGAGCTTACTGGGGTATTGTAATGTTAATGGAATAGGAAGATCTTCCCTGCTGATTAATAGGTCTATGTGACCTCCTTTGAGCTCTGGTCCAGCTCACAGTGGTGATACAGCCTGAATCACATGGAGCCTGAGTAGCATAGAGCCTAGTGTATGGGAAGAGTTTTCCCAATCAAGCAGAGAGTGAGATTGAAACAGGGCAGGAGAGGCAGAGCAGAGAGCAAAGGGAGGAACTTGTGTAGGGGAACTTGTTTGTGGGGAAGCCTAACAGAAAGAATGCTTGAGATGTGGGTCTTTACTGGATTGGTGATGAGTATCTTGCTAAACCTTACTTCCTGGTATCCTAATAGTGATGTTTCAAATAAACATTTTGGTTTTGCCTTTGAGGAAGAGAGTTTATTATATTTTGTAAATCTACCCTGAAAATACTTATTCATATTTATAGTAGTTGCTATGAGTATCCCATTGGTGTTACAGGTAAATGCCCCATTGGGGTATTTCTGAGTAAAAAGGTTTCTCTACTTTTCCAGCATGATCCCAAATTGTTTTCCAGGATTGAACTAATTCAAAATTCCACCAACATTATATTAGTGCCCCTGTCTTCCTACAACCCCATCTGTCATTGACTATTTGGCTTTTTTCATCTTTGTCACATGGTGGCTAATTAACAATAACCAAGGAAACAATCTAGGTAATATGATTTATTAGCAAGTGAGGCATAATAAATGGAACAGTGGACTCCCAAGCCAGTCTGAAGGCCCTGTATTCAGGGCAAGGCAGATTTCTATGTATTAAAAACAATCAATTTTTAAAAATTAAGTAATCTGATTTCTAAGTGGAGGAAAAATTAAGAACTTTCAAAGTTGGGAGGGGGAAAGAGTGAGTTTCAGTCAAGTTCAAAAGGGAACAAGAAGGGTTTAGGGTCTTTCTATACCCAGAATTTAGAAGTGCTAATTAATTATATCCACCTGCATTTATGAAACAATAGATGGCTTTTGCTTCATATAAGACAGTGAACTTAATCAATGAATATTGGGTATATTCTGACTGCTCCACAGTCATTTCCCCATCCATCTCCCTCTCCTCAGGCCTCCCTATTCTTTCACACACAGCAACATTGAAGAATATTACATATACTTAGTCAACAAAGCAAGGTTTGAGAGGATTGACTCCAATTTTGTAAGAAGTTCTGCACCCAAGGTTTGGGGTGCAGCTAGGTGGTGCAGTGAACAGAGCACCAACCCTGAAGTCAGGAAGACCTGAGTTCAAATCTGGATTCAGACACTTAACACTTACTAGCCGTGTAACCTTGGGCAAGTCACTTAACCCTCATTGCCCCACCTTTCCCCCCTCCAAAAAAAAAGAAAAAAGAAGTTCTACTGTGGGTAAAATGTTATCAGATAGCATCACATGCTACAGAGAAATTTTTTCATGAAAGGAAGAATTAATCAATGTGGTACACTTCATTGTGATCTTGAAGTGGTCAGGAACTAGTTAAGTAGAAACTTCATGGACTTAAGAATGAAGTAGCCAGGAAATAGTTAAGTGATACTTTGTGAAATTAGAAATCAGCAAGTTAGAAGACAATGAACCTGCCTATGGGCCAGGCTGGGGTATGGGAACTAATCTAGGTCTTTATTTTTCTTCTCCTACGTGCTCAGGTCATCATGCCTCATACCCCTCTCTGCTTACCCTACAATCCCCTACCTAAAGATGTTCCTATTGTTCATTTCTTCTTCATGTTCTGTCATTATGCCCTGTAATCACAAACTCCCTTGCCTCAGCAACTTACTTGCACCTCCAAACAACGGGACTATATGGTATAAAAGGGTCTGTACTCCTGGATCAGGCTGCTGTACTCTTCTTTCTGATTGGCATATGAAAGACAGCCCAGTTGCTAATTCAATTAAAGCTCCTTAAAACTTTTAATTGGACTCTGTGGTTACTTTGTTGATACTCAATATTTCATTTGAACATAACAGTCTTGTTTTAAGAAATTGCCACAGCCATCCCAACCTGCAGCAACCACCCCCTGCATCAGTCAGCAGTCATCAACACAGAGGCAAGAAAAAGCAAAAGATTTTGAATTGCTGAAGGCTCAGATGACGGGTAACTTTTTTTTTTAGGAATAAAGTATTTTTAATTAAGTTATGTACTTTTTTTTAGACATAATACTATTGCCCAGTTGCTAGACTATAAGACAATAAGCATAACTTTTAACTATACTGTAAAACCAACAACTTCATGTGATTTGCTTTTTGCAATATTTGCTTCATTTCAGTAGTCAGGAACTGAAGGCATTTACTCTCTGAGGTGTGCCTGCAACACTCTTTGTAGATGCTATGATGGGATACTTAGAGAATTCTAGAGCATCAGTGAAATAACTAGCTGAAATAATGAACAACTTCAGCAAAGTTCTGGGATAAAGAACAAATTCACATAAATCATCAGCATTTCTATATATTACCAACAAAGGCCAGCAGGAAGAAATAGAAAGAGGAATCTCATTTAAAATATTGCAGACAGTATAAAATACTTGAGAGTCACTGTGCCAAGAGAAAGCCAGGAACTATATGAACACAATTACAAAACACTTGTCATACAAATAAAGCCATATCTAAATAATTGGAGAAATATTAATTACTCATAGGTAGTCTGAGCTAATATAATAATAATGACAATTCTGTCTAAATTAATTTACTTATTTGGTGCCATACCACTTAAACCACCAAAAAACTATTTTATGGAGCTAGAAAAAATAGTAACAAAATTCATCTGGAAGAACAAAAGGGACTTGAAGCTAAACACTCTGTGACTGAGCTATATGGTCTGGATAAGACAGCTCTAAGGGCCTCATTTCTTCATTTTAAAAATGGAGATAATACTTTTTTTTTACTACTTACTACACATAATTGCTAAATATTATTGTATGTCATAGTAGTAGAAGTACACAGAACTCTGAATTGTAATAGTATTTGTCCTTCAAAGTCTATGAATCAGTTCTCTCACTATACCAAACTTAGCAGATAGTAGAAGGCGGTAAGGCAAGTGTTTAAAATTCCAAGCTTCAAAGGAGGGAGCATAAGGTAAGGGGTGGACACAGAAACACTTGCCTCACTCCTCTTTTTTTTTTTCTT
>JAQQSW010011590.1:0-12720 GCA_028646575.1 Pseudocheirus occidentalis | reverse complement strand
CATTGGGGTTTTTCAAAGCCAGGGAGCTCAACGGCTTCCCAGATTCTCATCTGGCCAAATCACACAACTCTTCTCAAAGTGAGCCCCAAAGGAAACCTCACATCAGGGCGTATACATAGGCTTCTCCTGGGTCAGAGAATGTCACAGCACTCTTGACCCACTGTCCAATTACAAAATAACAAGGTGTGGCCATTCCCAAAAAACAAGCCTCCCGCCACAGGCTCCACATGACCACATTCAGGGGCAGGAAAGAGCTTCAAATTCTCATTCCAATAATATATTGTTTTCTATAAGACAAAATACAAAATCTTATTTTCACATATATACATATTGCACATATATACATACATATATATATATGTATGGAGTATGTGTGTGTGCATATGTGTGAATGTGCTTGTGTGTGTGTGTAAAGCCTGATAGCCAACCCTATTCTGATGAGTGTCTCTGAAATTGGCTTAGGCTAGTTCTCAGAAAACAAAAATATCATTTACTGAAGATGGGAGATTACATGGTAGAATGGAAAAAGACTCCTTAACTTGAGGATCTGGGTTAAATCTATCCCATAAGGCTCACTACCTGTGTAACCTTGGACAAGTCACTACTCATCCTCCCTGTCTTAATTTTCTCATAGGTAAAAAGAAAGGATTAGACTAGATGACTCCTGGATCCTACTTGAGCTCCACATCCGTAATTCTCAAATGTTTTTAATAGTGTTTTGTTTTTTCCGATTACATATAAAGACAAATTTTAACATTCTTTTTTTAAAGTTTGAGTTCCAAATTTTCTCCCTCCATTCTTTACTTCCCTCATTCCTAAGATAGTAAGCAATTTGGTACGGGTTATATCTGTGCAGTCATGTAAATCATATTTCCATATTAGTCATATTATGAAAGAAGAAACAGACCAAAGGAAAAAAATGAAAAAGATCAAGAAAGTGAAAACAGGGCATACGTGCTACCTTCTTTCCTCTCCAAGCTCCAGCCCCAGCGCCGCTAACATGGCTAAAAGAACCAAGAAGGTCGGAATTGTTGGTAAACATGGAGCACGTTATGGTGCGTCCCTCAGAAAAATGGTGAAGAAAATTGAAATTAGCCAGCATGCCAAGTATACCTGCTCCTTCTGTGGCAAGACCAAAATGAAGAGAAGGGCTGTGGGTATCTGGCATTGTGGATCCTGTATGAAAACAGTAGCTGGTGGTGCATGGACCTACAATACCACCTCTGTAGTCACAGTCAAATCTGCCATCAGAAGACTGAAGGAATTGAAAGACCAGTAAAATCTTCTTATCAAATCTCTGTAGCCTATAGTCCAACAATAATAAATGAGTTAATTTGTGGAATAAAAAAAAAGTGAAAACAGTATGCTTCAATCTGCATTCAGACTCCATCAGCTCTTTCTCTGGATGTGGATAGCATTTTTAATCTTGAGTCCTTAGGAATTGTCTTGGAAGTGATCCTTTTAATATTATAATAATACAGCAAAAGTTTTAGTCTCCAAACCAGGATGAGACCCCAGAGAAAGAAGGACTTTAGTAAAAATGTTCATCAGTCCCATCACACTCACCAAAAAAAAAAAAAAAAGGAAAAAAATGTTATTGTGGAATTAACTGAATGAGTTAAAACGTGTTAAAAAAAATTCGTCACCGTATGGGATTATGGAAGCACTACTAGAAAGTTGCTATCTGCTTAGCTCAGAGCTTCATTATTTACATATTCAATAATACTAACCTTAACAGGAAGCCACTTTTTACTTCCAGACCTCAGAACTACAGAAAGTTCTAAGAATCAGAGCTCACTTGCCTTTAATGGAGCCCAAAGAAAGTTCTGAAAACTGGAGCTTACTTGCCCCAAATGGAGCCCATTCCGGAAACAGTTTAAGCTACCCCAATTTCTGCTGCTTCAACAAACTTAAATGCTGTAAATTCTGAAATGCTGACTGGTTTTAGACTCCTGGTTTTTGAAGCCATTTTCCCATCCCCCCACCCAGTTTCAGAAAACTGAATATTCCTCACAGAATCACAAAATCAGCACTCAAAAGCGTGCTAGAAAGCAGCAATTTTCCCTGCCTCCATTTCTAAAGATGAGTTTGCTGCAGTCAGAGACCGTTTTTCAGGCTCCCTGCCATGCTCTACATGGCCAGAGTGTCTGAGACTTCTGTCAGATTCCTTTTTCTTCTTTTGATAGAACTTATTCTATCTGTCAGGTACATATGGACACCCAGTAGCTCTGAGGATAAAGGGCTAGATCTGGATTTAGGAAGACCTGAGTAAAACTCTAGACTCTGACACTTACTGGCTATGTGATCATGGGCTCAAGCGAACTCGACCTCTGCCTCAGTTCTTCTCAAGATTGTTGAAAAGATAAAATCAGGTCATATTTGTATAACACTTTGCAAATCTTAAACTGTTCTATAAATGCTATAAATTTACAGAATTCTGGTGATTTCCTTCTGGGAAACAATATAGAAAATTATATTATCCTCCTTTGTATACTTTCCCAAAGCGGTCAGTCAGCCTACATATGAAAACTTCCAGTGAGGGACAACCCACCACCCCCCAAAGCATCTAATTCCCTTTTTCCATTGCTCTAAAGAAATA
Source organism: Pseudocheirus occidentalis (assembly GCA_028646575.1). Taxonomy (NCBI): domain Eukaryota; kingdom Metazoa; phylum Chordata; class Mammalia; order Diprotodontia; family Pseudocheiridae; genus Pseudocheirus; species Pseudocheirus occidentalis. Next base: position 10,121 of record JAQQSW010011590.1, on the reverse strand, counting down.
AAGAAACTTTAGTCATTCAGCAGTAATGTGCTAAGACTCTACTATGTGATGAGACAATGGGCCAAACATCAGGATGGAGTAATAAGAAAAACTCAAAATTTGGCATCTGAGCACCAGATTTGTATTCTGACTATGTGAGCTTAGACAAGTCATTTCTGCTGTTGGTGAAAACCAAAGAGGTTTGACCAGATACCCCCTAAGGTCTCAAAATAGCTCAAAATCTTTCCATCTAACTAGAAATGTAGCGTTTCACATGGCTTTCAGGTGATAGTTTGGGATCTCCAGACCTACAGCAACAAGGCTGATACTCAGAGGATACCAGAGATGATGTGCTGAAGATCCTGATGAGCCCTGATTTGTTTTGTTTTGGTTATTTCCCATAGAGCAGATGGAGTTAGGGGGAACATAAGCAGAGGCATTGTTCAGAGCCAAGTTTTGTAAGGCTATGCTGTGTGGTTCCCATTATTTTTTAGTTGAATATTTAGCTCTTAGGTTAAAATGTTGCTACTGCTAGCCACATCACCTTTGATTTTTTTTCTTCCTCTTCATTTCCATTGTAACTGACCCAGATCACTTCTGTCTGAAGCAAACGGAAGGCTCCTGAGAAATAAGGGACACGTAGACTAGAGGGAGGGTGGGGGCAGGGCAGGGACCTCCAGAAATCTTGGCAGATAATTCAGAGAACACTGCTCTGGGAGATTATACTTTGGCTTTCTTCCACCAAAGAAACTGGGGTGGCTCCCTTTAGGATTGTTATTTGGCTGAAGCAGCCGGCAAAGATGCCAATTAGAGATGGTGGGCATGCATCTTTGGGCCCCTGCCAGTCAAGATGAGTCTGAGCCCCACCTCCTTTCCCAAAGGGCATCAGATGTTAATGACGTTGGGACGCTAACCATCTGCTATTGGAATCTAAACAGCTGCCTGGCAGGAGAAAATGTCATCTATCTACTGGAACCCTGGAGCTAAAGTTTAAGGTCTGGTCAATGTGATTCTAATCTCATGGGGGCAACTGGGCATTTGCCTGGTAGTGTCTGGGTGACCTACATTTAGCATTTTTCAAGGGAAGGGGAGAAGGAATGAGCCTCTTTTGTACGTAGCTCTCTACTGTGGTCAGTTATTTGGTGGCCTCAGTTGGAAGCCCTCCGGTGAAGGACAACCCACTAGCTCCCAAGGCAGCCCATTCTCCTTTTCCATTGCTCTAAACGATGTTAGAAAGTTTTTCCTCATTCAAGCCTAAATTTGCTTATTAGCAGCTTCTAGCCATGGCTGCCAGTTCTATCTTCACATAATGTGCTCTGCCCTTTACCACATATCCTCTATGCAGAATTAGAAATCATAAACTCATAGAATTTAGAAATTTTGGAGGTCATCTAACAGATTATTTCACTTTTCAAGGGCAAAAATGCAGACCCAAAGAGATTGAGTGACTTGCATAAAGTCATACAGGTATTATTTGAAGGAACCACTGCCAGGTCTTCTGATTCCAAAACCAGTGTTCAAAACACACTGCCTCCTGTCATACATTAGTTATTTCATATTTATCTGTCTTGTATCCACAACAAGATGGGAAGCTTCTAGAGGACATCAGTCATCCATTTTACTTCTGTAAGAGCCCATAGTACACAGAGTTCCAAAATGATTAGAATTGGAAAATATTTTAGATGTCAACTAATTTTTTTTTAATTTTAAGCAACCTTCATCTTACAAATAGGAAAATTGAGACAAAAGCAGTAGAGTGACTTGTCCACGGTCAACAATACATGGCAAGTCAGTGTCTTCTAACTTTCAGTACAATGCTCTTTCATCTATATCCCACACAGAGATTGCTACCCCTAATGATTTAACACCAAAGAAATTTGCCTAGCCTTTGTGGAGGTTACTGAACCCAGCCAGTCACTGATTTAAAACATCCTTTGGAGAAATGTGTCCTTGGAATTATAGGCAAAAGATCTGTGGAGAAATCCAGTTCTTAGACAATACAACTGGTGTGAATAACAAAAAGATTTATAGGCAGCCCAAGCCCAAAAGGTTCTGTTATTAAAATCACAAAAAGCTCCAGAGGGCACCAATTGTGTGGCAGATTTGAAGTTTAAGATGACTGTTTCCCTTTTGGTAATTCATGACAGGGATGGAGAGACAATGAGGTGTATTGGATAGTACTGGATCTGAGTCATGGATTTAAAATGCTACTTCTGACACTTACTGCGTGACCATGCTTAAGACCCTTCACCTCTCCAATCCTCAGACACTTCTCTAAGACTCAACTGATAAGTTACAAGCAGGTTTCTTTTGTTTTGGTGTCGGAATTCTCACGCTGAGGAAATCAGAGATGCATAATGTCACTGATGCATAGCAAGGAGCCTATGAAAAGGCCCGGCTTACTTATCAAGAGTTTTATCTATCAGCCAGCCAGCCAAGGTACACTCTCATTTGGCATGAGTTCCCGTACAGGGGCCTGGGAAAGTGACTCCCCAGGAAAGTCATAGTCTAGCAGGTTAGACATAACAGAGCAAAAGGAAAGTCTAGTAAGAGAACAGAAACAAAATTTAGACATTATATACCCGACAAATCCCTGCACTGCCATCAAAAATTCTTTAATGGGGAAGCTCCCTGGTGAGATTACTAAATGTATATGATGTGGGGAGTACTTTGGACACCCTGAGGTAAGGAAGGCACCGGGAAGATCCAGAGCTACAGTGGGCATTCACAGTCTTCTAGCCCAATCCTATCCTTCACTTTATAGGTTAGAAAACAGAAAAAAGGATTTGCCCAAAATCCCACAAGGTAGGATGTGACAGTCAGCATTCAAATACGGGTCTTTGGAACTCCAAAGTCATCATTATTCTTGAGTCCTCTAAATATGAGGCTCTAAATCCTCTTAAATCCTCTAAAAATCCCTAGATGTTTTTCATTTATTTATTTTTAATGTCTTATTGATGCTCTCTGGTGTTTTTGCACTCCTTTTTAAAAAAGAAAAACTCTTAAGCAAAAACAATAGCTTCTGAGAATGTATGTGACATTCTCCCTTGATGTCACCCAGGCTCCCTGCTAGAGGCAGGAACATATGTTTCCTTATCTCCTCTTGAGGACTGAGGTTGGTTATTAATTACAGTTGCTCAGAGCTCAGCCCCCTTCTAGTGTTACGGGGTTTGTTTGTTTGTTTGTTTCCATTATTATAGTCACTATGTTTATCATTCTGGGTCTGAGTATTTTACTGTGTATGAGTTTATTCAATCATAGTGAAATCCTCAGTCATTTCTTACTGCATTGTAGCATTTCAAAACACAATTGTTCAGCCTTTACCCAGTTGTTGGAACCCACTTCACTTCTAACCTGAATCTTTTCTAGATGAACTACTATCCAGCCTCACCTCTAAAATTTGTTAATATTCATAAAGCACTTAGCACTTGGCACATAGTAGGTGTTTAATAAGTGTTTCTTTTCTTTATTTCTCTTTGTTCCTTTCAATTTCCTTCTTTTTTCCTTCTTTTCTTCATCTTTCCTTCTTTCCTTCTCTTTCTTTCTTCCTTTCCTTCCTTCCTTCCTTCTTTCCTTCCTCTCTTCTTTCTTTCCTTTCTTCCTTCTTTCCTTCTTTCCTTCTCTCTCAATAAATACTCTTACAGTTGATTTTTTTAACCAAAGTATAAGATTTTATATTTATCCCCCATTAAATTCAGAGCTCAGAATGCCTCCTCCTTCTAACTGGAATTGCCTTTCTAATCCACCATCTTTACCATGTAGCTCAGAAATAGAATCAATGCCCAAGAAAAATACAAGTCATTTTAAACACAGTCCTGGCTTTGAGTGCTGAGATATTCCAAAGGAGGTAACAAGGGCTTTCCAGTCCAGCTCATGAATATAAAATGTTAGATAAATAAAATTAAAAGGCTTGAGGGCAGAGATCTGGGATATATAACCATCAATCCTAAAAGTCTAAATTCCTCTGGGAAAACTGTAGCAGTAGAAATTGCTTTCCCTCCCTTCCAGCAGAAGGCTGAGAACCTGTTCATCACCTAACCCTACTCTAATTTATCATCTCCCAGACGCTATCTCCCAACTAGAATCTTTTTTGGTCCTGGATCGCATTTGTCTACTAATCTGAACCGATGTGCCGTCTGCTTGCCAAGCCCTTTTTAAACAGTATAGGGGGCAGCCTCCAACCCTCACTCCCAACCCCTTCCACCCTCCCTAACACACACACACACACACACACATACACACACACACACACATCCAAGGAGGTGACAAATGAGCAGTCAACTTAATTTCACCAAGCTCAATAAGAAAGAAGAAGCCAGATGGAAGGCCACAGAAATCACCCAGGGCTTCATAAGGGAGGGGGTGTTTTCAAGAGTATCACCATAACAACAGGCAGAGCTATGTCAAAGTTTCTATTTTGAAGCTGCCACTAATTACAATGAATTTTTTATTCTACCCCTTGATTCAGCCATTCCCACTGCAGCATTTTTATAGGCAGATGGCTCATTCTCTTCCCTCTAGAAAGATAGCCAAAGATGGTACTAGTTATGCTTTTTAAAAAAAAATTATAAAGACATTTGGTCAGGCTAACTACAAATACAGTTTTGTTTCCATACTTTTATGAATTTGGATGCTTCTAGAATCCACACAACCTAATGTTATTCTAAAAAATCGATGACAAACTTAGTAACATTTGTTTAATCTTTAAAGATATGTACAGAGACAACACTAACAGTCACAGACAAGGGACAGCTCTCATCAACATGTTTCTGGTTTTGACAACTAGATCAATACAGGATTATTTATGGAACGCTCCTGCTTTCTCTTTTTGATTTCGAAAGTCTCATTCTGGGAGACGTATTCAGCAATGCAAAAAATAAAGGTCAACCTCTACAAGGGAACTGGAGCCCCCGTCAACACTGACCGGTCAAGCTACTGGGCCCTCGGATTCACCATCAGTCAGTCCTTCCCGTCTCTCTCCAGCCCTGCTGGCTTCCACCTTAACAACCCATACACAGCTCCAGGGAACATCATTAAATCCAGCAATGAAAATACTTGGTGTATCCGCGACTCTGCTTCCTAATGAAGGGAGAAGAACAATCATTTCTATCCCAAGTCTATGAAAGCATGTAAGCTTTATGACTACTACTCCTAGTTATTATAGAAGAGCATCAGCTTCTAAGATACCGATGCTAACACGCCCATCAAAACCAAGACCTGCCTCAGTAAATACCCATTCCAAGCGTGCAGAAGAGGAATAGCACTTATTTCTTGTTGTTCTGTCATTTCAGTCCTGTCTCACACTTTGTGACCCCATTTGGGGTTTCCTCGGCAGAGATACTGGAGTGGTTTGCCATTTCCTTCTCTAATTCATTTTACAGATGAGGAAACTGAGGCAAACAGGGTTAGGTGGATTACCTAGGATCTCATGGTTAGTAAGTATCTGAGGTCATATTTGAACTCAAGTCTTCCTTACCCCAGGCCCAGTGCTTCTAGGGCATTTCAATGGTAATCAGAGTGATAAGCTGGCTGCCAATGTATCTCATCTTTAGCATTATCCAGAAGCTTTCTCCATCACCTCTCCAGGATCATGAATATGTTCTCTTTTTTGCTGGTTACTGATACCTAAAATTCCTTCATCTGGGGGACACTCTTTGAATGCCACAATTAGAGATGAGACTTAAAGGCAAATATCTCTAATAGAGAAAAGTCAAGATGACAAACCTTTATTAAGAACTTTCTAGGCGCCAGATACTGTGCTAAACTCTGGGGATGCAAAGAAAGGCAAAAAACAAAAACAAAAACAAACAAAAAACCTAAAACAAAAAAACAAAACAAGCAGTCCTTGCACTCAAGGGGCTCACAGACCAAGGAAAGGTGACAATGTCCAAGCAACAATGTACAAACAAGATGTATGCAGATGGAATTGGAAAAAATCTCAGAGGGAAGGTACAAGCAGCACATGGAACTGGGAATGGCTTTTTTTAAGTGAAATTTTAGCTAAGACTTGAAAGAAATCAAGGAAGCCAGGGGGTGAATGTGAGAAGGAAGAGAGTTTCACCCACAAGAGGCATCCAGGACAAATGCTCAGAGCTAAGAGATGGAAGGACATGTACGAGGTCCGAGGTCAATGTTACTGGATCTCAGAGTATGCAGTAGAGAGCAAGGCATTGAAAAAAACTAGAAAGAAGGTGCCAAATTTTTAAGGTTTTAAGAGTTATTTAAATTTATATTAAGGTATAAAATGCCAACATAATATAGTCTGTCAGCTTAGCAGAAAGAAATCCAGGTTTGAGTCAGGAAGATATGAGTTCAAATCCCACTTTTCTGCTGCTTGCTGGCTGTGGAACCTGGGATAAAGAGGGAGGGGAATCATGCTAAGAAAATTACAAAAATTATCTCATTTGTGTTATAATCCTCATAATAATCCTGTAAGGCATGTGCTGCTATTATTCCAATTTTACAGATGAGGAAACTGGGGTAGGCCAAGGTTAAGTTACTTGCCCAGGGTCACAAAGATAGATTTGACCTCAGGTCTTCCTGACTGCAGGTGTGATGCTCTATCCACCGAGACCACCTACATACCACAGTGGTTTAAGTGAGTTAGATCATTTTACCCCTCACGTCTCTAGTACTTATCTGCTAAGACAGACCCTTGATCTGTTTTGTTAAAGGGAGTTCCAGCATGAAAAGTTTTCTCTCTGGGGGTGGAGCCAAGATGGCAGAGTAGGGACTCACCTGAGCTCTCCTCCAAAACCCTCCAAATAACTTTTTTAAATGATTTTAAACAAATTCTAGGGTGGCAGAACCACAAAAAAGACAGAGGAAAACAAATTTCCAGCCCAAGACAACTTACATGGTCAATGTCTGTTGCACTAGAGGAGTACCATCCAGTGCAAGCGCAGACAGGGCCCTGGTGAGTCAGGAGCAAACTTCTGGGTGACCAAAGCAGTAGTGGCAGCCATAGAAGAGTCTGCTTCCGGGGTTCCCACTCCACAGACAATAAGGGGGTTGAACAAATGGTCAGAAGGAGATTATAGGAGTCTCTTTGCTGCCACTGAGGCAGGACTCTGTTGCTTTGCCCACACTCATATCCAGGTGGGCAGCCTGGGTGGCAGCCCCAATGAGAAGAGCAGCACTAGCATAGCAGAGTTTGTGGCAGCATTAAAGGGGGAGACCCTCCTCACGGTTCCAGGGAAGAAAAGAGTACTTGTGGTTGCTCACAGACCAGAGCACAGGCCAGCAAAGTAGAAAACACTTCTCCTTAAATCATAACACCTTGGAAGAACTGAAAACGTACAGGTCCGTAGAAGTATCTATGAAAACAGCTGCACAAAACCCCTGAAGCTTAGGACAGGGCACCCTCCACACTGGAAGCAGAGCCCTGCCTTAACAAAGAGTTAAAAAGTCAAGAAATGGGCTGGGGAAATGGGGAAATGGGTAAACATCAAGGAAAAAATTTCTGACTATAGAAAGACATTAAAGTCACAGAGAAGATCAAAATACACACTCAGAAGATAGAAAAGTTAAAGCTCCTACATCCAAAAGTTTCCTCTCTGACGTAATCGCAGATGCTTCCTAAGAACTCCTCTTAGTGAGAGTGGGGGTGGGGAAGGGTCAATAGGGCATGGGACCTAAAGGTTCTAAGAAGACAACAATTGTTGGGTTTGATGCGGTGCTTCCTAGACACAGCAAGCTGTGACAGATTGCTGCAGGACAAACATCTCCAGCCTTTTTACCCTTTTCTAACCAGCCTAGCTGTTGCTGTTGGAACAGAACAGAGGATTATGGTGATGAGTGGCTAAAAACAGTTCCTTCTCTAAAGTACCACTCAGCAACTTTTCTATTCAAGGAAGCAGAACCCTAAAAATATCTGCCTAACAAGAAGGAATATAAGACATAAGAATTAAAATGGTTTTCTGACCACAACTTAGATGACAGCTGAACTGAGAAAGACAGAGGAGAGAATAGTGACAGGAGAGTTCAGAGAAGAATCAAACTGAAAAGGTCAAAGAACAGATTTGATCTTAAAGCTTGAGTCTCTGTTAACTTCTACTGCAGCCTGGCTGAGGGAAAAAGATTCTTAGCTATTGACTAATATGATTAACTAAGGAGAACTGGAAAAAGAAAGCATTCATAAACATTAACAGAAAGAAGTAACTAAAGAGATCTCTTAGCCCTCCTTTGCAGGGAAGAGGCTTACTAATCATAGCACCCTGAGTAGATGGAAGACAGCAGCAAGTGGTCCTGAAGATAACACCTCAACTGGGGGCTATAGTTGAGACACAGAGGAGCAGGCTGAAAGAAGTGCACCTCTCCTCTGCAGCTCTCCCCAGTGGCTGGTGGAAGTGGCTAAAAGAGCTAGTCACCAGAGCTCTCAATTTCCTTACACAGGATAGGCTTAATAAACAGTGTACATAAGCACACAAAGTATCACACATTAGGGAATTTATCACTAACTGGCATGCAGATATGTGGCTCTCCAGCCCTTCAGTCTTACAAGCCACAAAGAGTCAGTAGCTGGGACATACTGTGGGATGAGTACCCCAATCAAAAGCCCAGATCTCCCAAGTCTTTGTCCTTATATCTTTATCAGGATCTGAATGGGAGAGAGACTTTAGAGGCAGCTAAGCAATGGATAGTCCAGACTTCCACCTCCTTTATTGACCACACAGGCATTGTGATTTGGAAGATTTTCTGATATTAAACACATGGGTTAGACAAAGTTTGAATCTTTGAATTCATAACTCCAAATGTAGCTGACCAAGCCAGTTTTCTGATACACAGAAGCTTCCTGATATATAAGTGGGTCAACCAGTGGTCCAACATGGATTCATTTCTGTCACTTAGTCCCTAGAATAGGTATATTAGGCAATAGGCATTTAATGCTCCCTCATGAGTATTAGGAAACCCTGAAGATAGCTGAATAGCTAAAGACTAACTGGAACAGAGGTATGGTACCTGATGGGGAACAGCAGGGACAATTATTAGGAAGCAACTGAGAATGAATACCCAGGGGCAATTAGGTGGCACAATGGCTAGAGTCCCAGCCCTGGAGCAAGAAAGGATCTGAGTTCAAATCTAGCCTCAGTCACTATCTATGTGACCCTGAGAAAGTCACTTAACCCTGGTTGCTTTCCACTCCACCCAAAAAAAGAGATGACTATATAGTGGTGATCAATGGAGAGCAACAACTGATATGTGGCAGATCTAGAAGGGACAAGCTCAAGGATCTCATTGGAAGACAATGGCAGCTTTGTATCCATATTACCTATTCATATGTTCTTTGTTTTAGCTCCTTTACCAAAATGGTGGCTCTCCCCCATCTCCCCCATGCAAGGTTCCTAGGCAGGTCCATTCCTCCCACCAAAAGGTTGTGGGTCTGTAGAGAGTGAGCTTAAGGTTGGTACGGTAGAATGGAAAGGGGAGACATTCTGTTGTTTCTGTAATTACTATGGTATTTCATAAAGTGTCTCTATGGCTATCTTTTTTTATTGACTTGTTTGTTTACTTGTAGTTTACAAGGTTCAGTTCCAGAATCACTTGAGTTTCAGATTTTCTCCCCTCCCTCCCCCTCACCATGGTGGCATACAATCAAGTATAGGATCTGCAAATTCTTTCATGTTGTACAATAGTCTGGTTGTATAGAAGCGTTGTAACCAATGGAGTGAACAATGGGAAAAAAGAAACAAAACCAAACATAGAAAAGAATGATAGCATGTATTGCTTCAGTCTCCATTTGAACTCTGGTCTTTCTAGATCTTTCTCTGAATATAGACATCTCCTTCCATCCTGAGATTTGTAGAGTTGTCTGTTAACTGCATGGCTGAGAAGAGTCCAGTTTATCAAGGTTGGTCATCACACATATGATGTATCTGTGGCTGTGTACAAATTTTTCCTGGTTCTGCTCTTCTCATTTAACATCAGTTCGCATAAGCCTCTCCAGGTAATTATGAAGTCCATCTCCTTCCCATTTCTTATAGCATAATAGTATTCCATTACATTCATACACCATAACTTGTTCAGTCATTCCCTAATTGATGGGCATCCCCTAAATTTCCAGTTTTTGCCACCACAAAGAGAGCTGCAATAAATATTTTTGTACATATGGGTCCTTTTCCCACTTCTATGATCTCTTTGGG